>JAVDPK010002267.1:633864-655959 GCA_034780415.1 Cichlasoma orientale | reverse complement strand
CCTATTGGTCATTTTTGTAGACCCCCCCCCCCCATTGGTGCTGACTGCCGCTGCATTGTTTGGCCCCATGTGGCCGTTCAGCATCCCTCATAATATAAAGAGGGCTTAGTAGATGTTATTCTGAAGAAGTAACTCCCTCCATTGGCCCTGATTTTACAGGAAGATGTGACATTCCTTGCCCCTGGAAAGTGACTCATGCTGCTGTCTTGTTTAGTAAATGCAATTACGGACCGGCTGAACCGTCCTCCTTTTTTTGTGAAAAAGAGTGAGGAAAAATCCACTTTTTCTTTCCTTTTTTTTTTTTTTTTTTGAGGGTGTGCGTGCCTGTGGGAACGCCGTGCATGACCAAACAGGGTCACGTTCACAATATGGACGCAGAGTCACGGTGCCTATGGAAACACGACTGTCACAGGAAATGTTCGACATGTTTCACAGAAATGCAGCCGAGCAGGAGGTGAGGGTGTTTCAGAGCGGCGCCCTCCCGGCGCTGTGGGCTGGTGTTGATGTTGGCTTCACGGTCGTCTCAGAGGTGCCCATAGTTCACCACTCTCCGGTTGTGAGGCCAGTTAAAAGAAAGAAAAACCCACAGAGCATGCTCAGTTACTCACAGACCTATGTCCGGACATGTAGGTTAGCTCACAGAGTGCAACGAGGACTCGTGATGTAATTTTATGAATGCAAGGGAAAAAGTCAAACAAACCCAAGAAGCAAAGTTAAAGACAAATAATTAGAATAGCTTACAATTTATATCATCACTCAGGGAGCGCAGACTAGTGGGTTTCCATATTTTGTCTCAATGTCTCCCACTTTTTTGCCCCAGGCTGCAGCAGCTGTAAAGCATTCATCTTCGTCTCCTCTGTCACTTACACTGTCTCTCAACATTCATCATAAGGAACTCATTTTTCATAAATCTGCCAGTAAGGTCGCAGATTTTCAGCTAATTTCAAACACAACCCGCATAAAGGAGATGGAACATTAATCCTACATATATCTTTTCGTTCCCCTACTGCTTAGGTATATTCAAACAACATGTAAAAAGGATTATGAAAAAACTTGATATTCTTGCAAATACCAGATCAAGATATCATGAAAGCCAGCCGCACTAGGCTGCGAATGAAAAGCACTTGTGTGGTTTAACTTTATCCAGAGCTGTGAATGCCAGTGGAGGTCCTTTTAAGAAGTGGTGGGCTCTGTTTTATGTCCTGTCAGTGGCGTGCATCTGCTCTCCACTGCCCCCCATTGTTGGGCTTGCAGTATTGACTGTGATTATGTCACAGACCCTACTTTCTAACTCCCCTCATAACAGCACTGCACTATTTTGACAAAGCACCCTAAGTCATACAATTTTATATATATTTTATATATATATATATATTTTTTAATCCCTAAAACGGTGGGTAAAATGATTTTTCTCTGATGCCTGCTCTCCCTGCCTCTCCACATGTACTGTAGCTCTTGGCTCGGATCGTTGCTCTATTGCTTTGCTGTCATGTTCAAATCTGAGGCAAGCTAACCATATGGTTTCTCATCTGCGGCTAATGCTGAGGTCAGGCTGCTTATTTAAGATCACCTTTATTCCCAGTAGACACTACCATGTGGGTCTTTGAGTGACATGATATAAAAGCCCCGTTTCACCAGACTACACAGTGTCTTCAGCCTTGCGCTAAGCCTATCAATAGTCAGCTGGCTTCCTACTAAAATCATCTCAAAGTGCTGTAATTTGTGCGTAATAACAAAATCTTTCTGGAATTTTACTAGCTAAAGTAAAATTCCAACTTTATTGGGGCTTTATCGAGTTGGATATGGGCAATATAATCCATTTAATCCCAGATGAAGAAAGTGCAGAGTAACTTTTAAATGCTAGAATTTTAATCTACATTGCAGGTGACTAAACACCTTGAAACGTGACTCTTCTCAAGGTGAGAGGCAAACAGTGATTGGAGTAAAAAAAAAAAAAAAAAGAAGAAACTGAGGAAGGAAATGAAACGTCAAAGAAACACACAACAGCGGCTTCCTTTCGCTCCAAGACTGGAAAGGAAAGGTGAGAGGTGGATACTCAGGGAGGAGTAATTTTTCCCATCACTCTACTGTCACGTCATGGGCGTGAGAAAAAAAGCACGGATATCTCCTTTTCATTCAAGCCTTCGATGTGGGTGGTGTGGTAGAATTGTTTTAAGTTGATGCCGGATGATTTATCAAGGAGCAGAGGACAGGACCGGGCCTGCGGAATGAAGGAAATGTCATCCGATGCCGTACGGGCTGTGTGAGCCAAGCATCCGCAAACCCATATTCTCACCTGTGTCCAAACATGCTGCGAGTCACCGACTGATGTTCCCCAGTGAAAATGACACATTATGTCCCACATTAATATAACCATCTGCCCTACACACACACACGCATGCATACATAAATAAATGTTTTTACAGCATTTTTAAAGATATGTTAACCCATTTAAATAAAAAGACATTAAAACCTCTGAGAAGGGATCGTCTTATCACCTTGGGTCATGGGCCATGCAGATATTACTTTGACATGCATCACTCACACCCCTATATACTGCACCCCACCATGCTTCAGAAACTGCTCTGAACATGGCAACAAGATCTGATCTGATTGAGAATGTGCCAGGACAAGCTTCATTCGAAGAGGTCCCACAGGACCTTCTCCCAAGATCACGGTGCCACTGGGATACCCTCAGAGGGTACCTACACAATATGACGCTGTGGCTGGCATGTGTTCAGCAGGGTACTGCTGTCTCACTGTGGTCCTCTGAAACCAGAGTGTATCTAAAGTGATGCTGCTTATCATATCAAAGCACGCTGATTAAAGCGAGCCTTCATTTCAAGCGTTCTCCCGAGCTGAGGAGCATGAATTGGTGGCTAAGCAACGAGTATTGCAGCCGAGTGTTGGTGCTGAGTGCAGATGCTTTTATCACACGGCAGAATTTTATCCCAGAGGAGATGATGGCTGCGTATCTTTCTGCAGTCTGCAGAGGTTGACCTGGTTAATCTGAAATTACAGCTAAAGCCACAGCTATGACGAGAGCAAACGCAGTAAAACAACGGCCTCGGAGGTGTTCGTGGAGAAAGAGCACTCGGTGTTTTTCACGCAGGCTGTTCTGTTGCTCATGTTTGTGCGGTGAGAAGGATCCTCTGAGGGAGCAGGAGAAAAAGATTAATGGGGCCCCTCTGCATGCACACTCGGATCAACGGGGATCAGGTGAGAAGGAGACTATCCAGATTACAGTGGAGGATCTGGGAATAGTTAACACTAACTTCAGCCTGTTTGATGAGGACTCCCTGACCCCAAGGAACAGCATGTCTCGCTCAGCAAGCTCTGTGTGTGCCTGCCCAAGGGCTCTGAAAAAGAAAAGACTGAAGTCTCTGTCTTCATTCCCTGCACAGCCCCAGGCTGAACCAGCAATCACTTCCAGCAATGGAGAAGATGATGAGCAAGAGGAGGACGAACTTGTGTTGTCTGAAAGCGTGCTGGCTTCTGAAAACCTTTTGACACCACCTGTCATCAATCTGATTCCACCCACGCCCTCTGATTTTGCAGAGACTGCTAAATTCTTTGAAATGAATTCAGAGGAAAGTGTGTCGCACACATCTGGCAGTGACAGAAGCTTTTCTGCTGGTGACCAGGACAGTTATGAGGATAAAATAGAGTGTGTGGAGACTGAGCAGCCAAAAAAAGGATGTGTAGTGGCTGCCAAAGCTGAAAGTCAAGTTGAACCTGAGAGGGGCCATAGGGATGAGCTTGGAGAACAAAGAGAGGCTGTGCCAATTAAAAATAAAGAGAAAACGAAGGCTTTGCTCTTACAAAGCATCTTCCAGGTGGCTCCTCTTCCTGAGTACCAGGAGAAAAGTGAGTCTAACAGTTTTATTTAAATGCACACTACAGTTAATGCTTTACCGTCAGGGCCTAGCTAGACAGAAAGTGTCTGTGCTCAGTAGTGAGGTAGCATGGCCTAGCTCGGCCAAAACACTGAACATCAAAAACTCCAAAGCTGCCCTATTTGCACGTTGCACACAGGAACTCCAAAGTCTAAATAGTTTATGTTTTTACACTGAACTTTGACCAGGTTGGTCTTTCACAGCACTGCGTACTAATTTCATGGAAAAAAAACATTTGACATACCACAGAAGGAAAGGAACAGATGCAAATAATGAATGTCAGAGTTTCGTCAGCTGCCTCATGCGCTGCATCCGCTCCATCCTGCAGCATAACAAGGAGCGAGCTGACATTGCAAAGTGGAGCACAGCTAAATATAAAGTTGGCAATGAGGTAGAAAAGAAAGAGGGAACAAAAGAAAACTACGTGCTTCCTTTATTGTGTTTTATTTCAAGCAGATTCAAGTTGTTTTTGTCTGTCGCAGGGAGCTTCAACGCTGGAATAAATCTGTTACCATTTACTGAGCACAACTTGGGTGAGTTTTGCTGAGATGAACTTGCAAGTGGTTCTATTTAAACCTTTTTGTAAGCGTTTAAAAAAAAAAAAAAAAAACTCTAGGTGAGAGGTAAATGGCACCAGATGATGATTCTCTTCATCCAGCTGTTAAGCTCATGCGCTGCCTCGTGGTTTTGATCTTAGTTCTCTGTTCAGATTAAAATTGCAGGCATTATTTGACGTGGCTACAGTACCCCGAAAGCCTCCTTTGGGAGCTGCAGAAGTTCCCCTTTGTTGGAATCCCTTTTTGGCCATTGTTTGTGTATTCCCCATGTGTAGCTGGTCAGGCCGTTCCCAGGTTTTGGGTTCCTGTGACTCAGCATGCTCTCCTCCCTCTCTCAAAGAGATGACTTTCTTTTCAAACCAGAGCAGGACAATAATACTGGAAACGATAAGCATCGCTTTTGCCTATCCATTACATAAATGTGCTGAAAAGTTCTGACTCTAAAGCTTTGCTTTGTCACTGACCTTGTGTGTGTGTGTGTGTGTGTGCGTGCGTGCGTGCGTGCGTGTGTGTGAATAGTTGCCAAACTCTGTCACGCACAAATCTAGGGCACTTAGTGTGTCTGTATGTGTGGGTGCAAGGATGCAGTGTGTTTGTCTGCACCAACCAGTCAAGGGTAAGAGAACTTATTTGTGTTTTGACATGTCCTGATGGAGCCAACTCAGATTAGGGATGATGTTCATCTCTCCATCATTGGTGATTTCACCCTTTTAAGGCAACATCAGGCTGGATCCCTCAGCCTGCCCCAAATTCCCTGTCCTTTGTTTTGATTGGCATTGTTTTGGGCTGTGGCAGGGGAGGTGTACAGCTACCCTCCATTACCATTCTCAGACACATCTCCATCTTGTGCCTGTTCTCCCACTCATGGTGAAAAGAAGCCGTGGAGTCAGACTGCAAGTGATTTTCTCAGCATTTCAAAGACACACAGTCATATCTGAGGTCAGCTAGAGGAAGGCGCTCCTACATGTCTTCACATATAGCCGAGATTCATCACTTTCCTTAAGGTGGCTGATCAAGTCAAAGCATTTTTGTTTAGCACTGAGTGTTCTGAATTTGCTTTGTAGCAGGCTAGACTTTTAGATCCTCCTCGGAGTGACTCAGAGCAGCCAGGTGATGAAGAGGGTGCCAGCTCGCTGCCCCCCTCTGTGCACTCCACTGTCTCTCCAGGGCCCAGACAAGATTCCACTGCTGACACGCATAAACCAATTACGCTGTCTTATCTGATTCTGCCTCCATCTAAACCCCGATCCATGTCAAACCAACCTTTCAGAAACAGGCCCCTGAAATGAAAAACATGCCTTAAAGATTTTTGTGTTATTGTTGTTGGGTAATCTATTTGAACAGACTACCGTTTTTGAATTCTCAGCCGAAACACACAGCTAGGCTAAAGCAGTCACAATCACATCGCTGCCTTGTGTTGCCTGAAAAAGCCAGGCTTTGATGTCATATTCTCAGGCTCATTCATCTTGCTTGTTATGATAGCAGATAATAAACATATCTGCTCACTGACCAAGTGACATTTGGAAAATATAAGAATATGCGCTTTCTGTGGGAAAGAACGTGGGCTGTCAGAGAAGCATGTCATCAACCAGACAGACTTTACTGTGTTGCCCAGCAACTCCATCTAGCTGCGTCCAGTATCAGCACTGCAAATAAACCTGGTGACCTGCACGTCAGAGAAAGGACAGACTAGCTTAAAAGGAAGTAAAAGGGCTCGAGTGAATTTATCCAACACAGCTGTAATGATGAATTATGCATTTATTGACATACTTTGTCTATCGCCACACAGATGACCTGAGTGACGGAGACTTAAGCTGCTCCGATATTCTCAAGCGTGAACTTCGCTTGCTTCCTCACACTGCCACAATGGCCACATTTGCTCACCAAAGGGTAAGGGTATCCCCAAAAGGTTTGATTGCTTTACACGCTGTATTCTGTAGTGTCCATCTATGCTTAACAACACCCACACATGCACCTTTTATGTATTTAAAGGTAATCTACAGAGAGTCACCACGCACTCCTGTGAGATATCTGACCTATGCTGTGTATTCCCACCCGTGACGTCGAAATCAGTGACTGACTGTAAACTGAAGCTGCTTTTTCTGTCTAATGTTAAACTTGTATCACTCGACAGAGGCTAATAACTCGTTCCTGCAGCCTTGAGGACACACTGACTCGGAGCGCCACTTTCCACGCTTTAACTCAGACCGCAGACCAACGCCATGAAGAGGAGAGGTCGCCAAGACAGCGACGCATAACAGTCGGTGAGTCTGGTAATATATTATAGCCAAACAAGCTGTGTTCCTACATAGTACTACTATTCCAACTAATGTCTATTTTAAACACCACCTTACAAGAAGCCTGTCTGTTTTTCTGTGTGCATTTCATGCAGCATCCTATACGCCTCATTGTAAGGATCAGAATGGAAACTTTCCCGAGAAGGTACTGTAAATCATCAAAGCCGAGCCTTCAGGGTGGCATCAGCACGCAGCCCAGAGCTGCTGCAATTATAGAATATACTCTGTTTATATTTCCCAGCTCCCTTGATCTGTCAAAGCAATGACTCAACAAATGGTCTCAGGATTTTAGTCTTTGTGTCCAGGATTTGCCAAGCAAGATTGCTTGTATCCTTAGCGATCTATGTGTTAGCTGAAACACATTTTTTTTTCAAGGCTAATTGCTCTTGTCCTGTACTTGCTACCTTCAGGCATCAACATTCATTTAAGTAATTGTGCAACATGTATCTTAAGCAGCCACACCTCCCACTAGAGCCCCATAAAAATGCTGACGCTATGGATTATTTATGTGGTTTAATATGTTGTTTCATCTCTGTCTTACAACATGATGGTGAAATCCCACAGACAAGGCAGGCCTCGTATATCTAATCAGAGTTACTTTGTAAAGCTTCCACTGTAGGGAACATTGTAGTTTTCTTCCCAGGAATGCCATAAACAAAAACCAAGAAACCCATGTTTAGGGTCACCACTTAAGCAAACATTTCATTGTCTTTGATAAAAAAAAAATGTTTACAGTTAAACACACAAATGTGTGTGTTTTTTTCTTTTTTTTGCTGTAGTATATCCAAACACGTATATCCAACGTAGTCATACTAATTTCCAATAAGGCTGTGATTCAGATGAATACACGTCTGGAATTTAACCATGTTGTGTCTTGATGTCTTACCACCATCTGACTTGTTTTTTTTTTGTCTTTAGTATTCAGATGTTTGAGTCACAATCATCTTTGTGCTTCATTTCCCGCCCTCAGCATTTTCCAACTGCTTCTGTTTGGACTGAGAAAATACAAAAAAACAAACAAAAAACAGTCAAATAAAGAACAAGTACGCAAAAAGGATTCAAAATTGAAGGCTATTTGATCGATGCATTTTTAAAAACAAAGAGATTAGACTGGTACAATCACTACTCAGCAAAAGATAACTGCACGAACAAGGTTACGAAAGAACTCACAAATATTGCAGCGTTTTTTAGTTTTGGCCTGAGACGTGTCTGATGCGACATGCCTCCTCACGGCAAGGGAACCGACTGAAGCTGAAATGAATGAGCCAAAACACAGCTGCTGCAGCAGCAGCAAGATGATATCAGAGGAGTCATTCTACCAATAACAGAGGATGACGCAGTGATCCTTAGAAAATGATTTCACACAGTAATGGCTGTTTATGTAAACTTGCTGCATAGCGAGAAGCCTAATATGTATGGGCAGCACATTCTTTGGTCAGATAAAATCAAAATAAAGTAACGCTGCCATTACACACTTCAACACTCACAAAACATGTTTTTGAAGAAGGTAAAGCGACAAAAACTCCCGCAGCAAGGAGCTGTGTGAATAAAATTGCGTGATGCCTCTCTCCAGATTTATGCAAGACTTAAATCATCTATGCTCACAGGGATTGAATATGCAATAAGAAAATAATGCAAAAAATAAATACAATTAATGTAGGCTCATATAATTTTTGCCATTCTAGTTGCTTGTGTGTATGCCATAATGCTATAGACTACATAAACTTTATGTTCATGTTTCCATGTGGCACTTGCTCCACGCCTTTTATAATGTGGTACACGTTAGCAGGTGTCTAGCCTCTCCTTCTCCCCAGGATACAGAGAGGCAAGCGGCCAAATCTTTCAGGGAGCTGAACACTGAAGAAGTCTGCCAGTGGTTTACCAGAGTTGGACTGCAAAGGTGTATCCCTTTTATCAAAGGTAAAGCACCTTCTTCTGACTCACACCTCTCCCAGCCCTGTGGCTGCATGACAGCGCAGACACTGTCAGTTTGGTTTATCTTGAACCCAGATCAAATAAAATGTATTTTAAAGAACGTCAGCAAGTTGAGATGAAAAGGACATGAGGATAATTGAGGATTAAACCTCACAGCAATACCACATAAATCCTATCAAAACTGAAACATGCCAGCGTTTAATGCCAAAAACAAAAATCATCACGGTATGTGGTGTGACACACTTGTTTTTATTACAATTTAGATATTACGTCTTCTTTACAATAATTCTAATTTGATTGTCAGGTCTTGATTGTTGCCGTTTGGAGTTTATTGGTGGCAGCGCATCTTTTAGAAGTGTTAAAATAAGCCAGTACGTGACTGAATGCTTCTCTTGCAGAGGCAAAGCTGCGCGGAGCAGACGTAGCTTCTGTGGATGTGAATACGCTGGACATCCTCCACATTAGCACACTGGAGGACAGGGAGCAGTTGCTGTCGGCCATTTATAATGAGCTTCACCCCCCCAGCACCATCACTCAGAGAATCGACTCTTTGCTCGGTATAGTTACTGCGCTAAACTATGTCAAATGATGATTAAACCAAACATTTTTCAAATTATTGACGTTTTCCTTTTTAAATAGAATCTTCGGGGCCTACCAATGTGGAGGCATTCACTGCAACACTGGTGTCAATGACAAAGTCCAAGTCTTCTCCTCATGTGAGCAGCTTGAGCATGCATCGCCGTTCCCTCAAGCTACGGTAAGGTCACTCATATGCTGTGAACTCCAGAACTAAAAAAGCAGCAAATGAACACAAAAATAATCTGTCATTTTAATTTAGTGATCTAATTCTGCTATAGAAACAACAGCCAAAGCTACATGGTGCAGAGGAGCGCTCAGCTAATAGAGATTACTATCAATGGTGAGTAGCTCAGTTTGTTCAGATCTTAAATGTGTGCACTTTTCAACATTAAATACATGATGGATGTGAATGTTAAATATTCAGTTACGGTTGTAGTTTTTAGCTTGTGGGGCGGATGCTTCTGCTTATATTGATACTGGACACTGAACATGAATCAGCTGTCATCATTACCTATGATTTACTTTTGTGTTGCAGCATCAGAGCGAATAGTTCATCTCAGAACCCCAAAGGAAACAACGGTGGGGAAAATTATGGACTCATGCATCAAAATGCTGGGAATGACAGAAGATAAAAATCTATTCACACTTAAAGAACAGCAAGGTTCCCAGTGCATCGTTCACACTCCACTGCTGCAAAAACACAAAGACATACAGTATATACAGTATGTGTGTTATGCATTTGATTCTGAAGGTTCACGAGAGGAGCTCTCACCAGATCAACAGATTGGGGATCTCCTTGCATCATCATCTTCACCATCATCGTCGTCGTCATCGTTGTCAGCCAACAGCCAGCTGGAACTGCACTTGGTTAAAAGGGTGGATGTCTTAAAATTAATAATAAACAATCCAATAAAAAAGCCAAACACACTACAAAGAAGCTTTCTGTGTGATTTATATATTTTTTTTAATTGTAGGACAAACCGACAGGTTCTGCATCCCAAGACGGTCCAGAGGAGAACAGTTCAGATGAAAATCGGAACATTAACAGTGACATCCGGGGCAAACAGCCGGCTAAAGAAGAAAGGATCAGAGAGCTAAACCAACAAGTGGACTCGCTACAAAATGTCATCCGTCAGGTCTCTTTAACAATTTACAACAGGCTTACATTTGCACTTCAACTAAAAACATTGTATTCATTTAATAATAAATATCATGATCTGGTTTCTCTATATCCCAAAAAGGTCCAAGAGCTCCACCACGACCTGGTAGCTTTTTGCTCCGAGTTAAAGAACATGGATGGAGATACAAATGTAGACACGCTTAGCTCTGCGGAGCTGAGGCGCAGACTGGAGATGGTTAACAGCCGACTGAACGACAAGAGGCAGAACCTGCAGGCCCTCAGAGACGCCATCACCAGCTTCACAGCTAACAAGAAGAAGTAGGTGGACCATCACCTTTAATTAGCAACTTACTGAACAATACAAATCCTTTTTTTTTCACCTTCTATAAAAATGCACCTTCCATATAATGTGGTTCTTTGCCTCTCAGACAGCTCGAGGTTCACCTCTTGGAAAAGATGAAGCTGAACTGCCAAGTGTTTAAGGAGGAAATTTGCATTGTGCATCTGAACCGACAGGCGGCTCACCTCCGCAACGCTTTGCAAGAAAGCTACATTAAGGTACTACTGATAACACTGATCTTTCCTTGATTTATTTTTAGTGCTACTGCAGAGTTTAACTGGCACAGTGAAGGCCTGCAGGACTTTAATCAACAGCATGTGAACTGCAGCTATACCGAAATGTGGGAAAGCTCTACGGCCTGAGTCAGAGAATGTTTTGACTGCTAAAAATAAACAATGAGAAGCTGATGTTTGCACCAAAACAACTCTAAATATTGAGAAAGGCATGTGTGGTATGGGATAATAAAATCCCACTGAAGAAAGGACTGAGTCAAATTTGGGTTTTTTTTGGAATATATTGTCAGTGCGCATGCTGTTCTCCATCTACCCTTAACCATATCAGAGCAACTCATGTACCTGACCTTTGCCCTACAAATCAAAGCCAATAATCTAATAAGCCATTAATCTGCAGATCAGGTGACCTTCATAGATTTGTGCCACTCTAATGTCCGACTGCTGATCGAATTGGACAACCCTAAGAAAGGTGGTCCTGGTCAATGTCTGAGACTGCTAACTTTGGTCCTCTGAGTGAGGACACAGTGTCTGCTCTGTTCCGTTAAGCTGTGCACTTATCCCCGTTGTGAGAACGAGTATACAATGCAGAGTGAAATCCATTGTATGAACATGCACTTTTTTTTCTGAGAAATTATGTTTAGCACTGATATTCGAGAGCCTGTGACCATACCAACAATGGAATGCATGTGACAAAAGCCACTTGGAGAGAGCAATGGCGAAATGGGCCAGCATGTGTAAAACTATCTCCATCTATCCCCCGAGGTGCCCACTTTCTTTCTTTTTTTTTTTTTATGTGGCCCTTTTATCCTGCTGGAGAAGCCCTAACGAGGTGCCATGAAAGGACACGCGCGGCTTCGGCTTTGAAAGGTGCCCCGTGTCACGTTGCCACCCCAAGGCAACGCTTTTTTAGGTGCCGAGTTTGTGGGAAAAGCAGCAGTGCTAATGTTTATCATATGACCTAATCAGAGTTAACACACAGGTCAGAGCTGAGGAGCAGCCTGGGAACTGATAGAGCTGCTGTTCAAATAAGGAACAGACCGCCTTGTGTTTGGTCTTGTAGACTGGCCCACATTACAGACAATAAGGAAATATTTCATCATCGGCAGTCTAATCTCCCGGATCTATTGCAACTGGAGAGCATCAATAAAGCAGCCGAAGGGGAAGGCGAAAGAGAACCAGGGGCGCGGAGCGAAGGGAGGAGGGGAACGACAACAAATGGAGGAAATGACTTTAAATAAGCAGTTTAGCTTGGACGACTCAAAAACTTCAGACAGACTATTAAAGAGGGGAAATTGGGAGAATTATTGTTTCACCCACGCTTTAGCCACATTTGTGCTTTGAGTGCGGATTAAGCTTTGAGAAGAATCAACCACCTTCTCTGCCGTGACATGCACGAGTTTAAGAAACGGATAATGTGTCTCCACTTTACATGTAGAAAAAGTCATCACACAAGTTGCGGTTTATCGGTGTGGTCACACTGTCTCCCAGTTCTCTACCCCTCACTCTGCTTCCCAAAAGACCTCCGTCATGTGAACAGCCAGGGCACTTGCTTGCACAATGACAGGACTGAATGTAGATCTACTAACACCCGTCATTTCGAATGAAATATAATCCCTTCCACTTAGCATCTATATTATTTTAGCCTGTCAGAGGATCCTTTCTCACTCTGGGTGAAACAAAACTCTTTCGCAGATGATGTTTTAAATTGTTGTGTTTATGAAACATACAAACTTTTTTTTCTCATCACTGAGGAGAGATGTGAGTGATGAGTGATTCTCACCTGGCTGACCTTTGTGATCTTTTTGTTTGTGTTTTAATTGCCTGCTATTGGCCTGCTCATGTGTCTGGATGGGTATGAGGGGAGGATGTGCTCAGTGTCTGGCTCGGATAGGCTAGGATTTGATCAGATTCTGTGGGTAAACAAGAAGAATATGAAGAGAAAATTCCTTGGGTTCTTGGCGTGTGTCCAAAATTGAGCAAGCCAAAAGGGAAAACGCCGGGCATTAGAGTCTGTTCCTCGAGGGGCTTCGGTTGCGTTTCCGTGGATATATCCTGTCTGGCCCACTTGTCTGAAGAAAGAGAAGCCTTAGCTTTGACCCCTGACCCTGAAAAAGCGGCATCTATTGCTGTGAGGCATTCACACGCCATGCGGGGGGGAGGGGAGCATGCCAAGAGCCCGGATAAGTGAACATTGGAATTCAGTGGTCGGACTCACAAGTTATTTCGGATCCCTGCAAGCTACTTGTGGTGTGATCACTTCCAAAGCTAATCATTACATCTTGGTGGTCTCCCGGCTTTGACGCAGCCTGGGTCTTTATCTCTTGGAGAGTTCCACGTGGGGTATCTGTAATCTTTAAGACGGTGTTTCTAAGAAACAAAAATAATAAAGTTACAACTCTATCTTAAGAAAATATTAACTGAGTTAGTTTCATGTTTCATTGGCACAGAAGCTAGTTTTGAAGTCGGTCCTGGTATGGTTGGCAGCGGTGAAGAGGAAACTTGAAGCCTATACTGAGAACGGTCTCATTATTTTGTAAAAACTTTCACAAAGCTGGAGGGCATCTTTAAATGAGAGCTACTGAGTGGTGTTGATCTTCACACCATAGAAAATGTAGATTTATTTCCTCCCAAACGCTGAACTACCCTGAACTTTCCTGCAAATACACTGAGATTTCACTACACAGGTTAGGTGTATCTTTTGAAGTCAGACACGGGACACAGAATATTTTGCAATAAATTTGTACGAGTCCACTACAAATGCCTACAAATCTCAACCATCTGCCTCTGAGCTGCCTCTGATTCCTTACTTTTGGGAATATGCTTTCAGGAAAAGACTCCAAAGAAGACGTTGGCCATCGGTAGCCTGAGTCAGCTGGTGTCCCCGCGGTCTCCAGTCATGCTGCTGGTTCTACAGGAGAACCAGAACCCCGACGGCCATTACGGCTTCTCGTGTCGCTATAGAGAAGGCAGCGGCCTTGTGGTGGTCGAGGTGGGCGACTCTCAGCTCTGTGTGGACGACAGGTAACAAAAACACATCTTAACTTAATGAACTGAATCCTAGTTAGTGAGAGCGGCATTCAGCATCTTACTCATTTCAGCCATTCTTTCATTCGCTCCATTTCTCTGCGCTTGGTAGCGATGGCAACCCATCAGAAAACAAGCAACACTCCAGCATAATACTTGGATGCAGAAGAGAGTGAAAAGGAACAGATAAAAGAGCTTCATGCAATTAAGAAATTAGGGAATTACAGCGAGTACATACAGTACTGTGCTTAGAAACGCTGCTCTCTCATGAGTATTGACGCAAACATGGTGAAGCCGACATCCCTCCTCGAAACAATGCTGCAGGGGAAAAAGAAGTCTGCGTGACGGAACCGCAGAAGCTGAAAAGAGTCTTTCAGGCTCGCTGTGTGTGTGTGTGTGTGTGTATGTGTGTGTTCCTTTATCGCAGCATTCGCGCCGATGCTTTTTACACAGCTAATGAAAAAAATACAAGGAGCTGCTCTAAGTTTAATCCGAGTGTCTATGAATAAAAACGAATACAGGGCTTTTAACGAGCTCTGTGCAAACATTTAATGCTCTGTGATTTGGGAATTCTTCAGTAGCATTGCTTGCTTTTTAAAATAAGCTGAGGTCCTCCTGCATTTACCTGCGTTGAGAATGCTGCCACGTTGCATTTCTTTTTCTCAATACATAAGTATTTGTGCGTGTGCGTGTGATTGGCTAACAGATTGCTGGAGGTGAATGGCGTGTCAGTGGTCAACTCAACACACGAAGAGCTAACTGACCTTCTACGGCAGGGTCCCATCGCTCAAACTGTCGTCCTTCGTCAGCCCCCGGCCGCCCTGCCCTCTCCTCCGTCCCTGCAGCACACGGTCAGCTGTGATCCGGTGCAAAGATGCTTCACGGGAGGAGATGAAGTCAGTGCAGAAACCCCTCCACAGCGCAGGGTGATAGCCATATGATGACGCACAGAAGTGTTAAGATTGACCAGTAATGTGAGCTGCTGTGTCATCTGTTGTTATTTACTTGTTGATCTCTGTATGTGAACGCGTTCACTGTACTGATGAAACTGTTCATCATAGATTGCTGACAGCTGTCTTCGGGTTAACTATATCAAGTAGCAATATGTCTGTTTTTCACCATATGCGCACCAGCTTGTTTTTGGTATTTATTAATGTGAAACCCATTTGTACACCCAGAGGAGCAGCTATTAAAAAAAAAACAGGGAACACAAGAAAAGATTGGATTTGCTTTCCTTACTCTATATAATCTTTTTTTCACAGGGAAAAAATGAAAAGTAAAAAGAAGAAACACGGAGCCCGATAGAGCTTCGCTCCACTAGATATGTGACAAGCATTTCATTTAGCATCCCAACAGAGTAATTCCTGAGGGTGTCACCGTGCAAGACTGATTACTGTGCATGCTTGTAGTCTAAAAACACGTGATCTAATTTAAGGGCACATCCAAAAGCATCTTGTCTGTCTGCAGCTTTCCTCTCCACAGGTTTGTCCCTAAGATGCAACCCCCCGCCCCCCTGTAACTTGTAATGTAATCCACTGTGCTGTAGGAATAAACCCTTGAGCCCGGAAATGCCTCATTTCTCAGCCCTGTTCTCCCTCGTAAAGTGGCAGTGGATCATGCAAGCCTGACATGAAGACAGCAAAAACACTACCAAACCCTGACCCAGACCCCAAGGGTCCAAAGAGCCTGAGAGGAAGAGTGATGAGACCAGTTTTGCTTGTCAGTTGATGAGAAAGGTCACAGGTCAGTCGCCAACACATTTGTGCCTTAATGGTTTTGCAATCAAAGCCAAATGAGCTCCATATAATCCAGATGATGAGAGAGATGGTATTTGCTGGTTGCCAAACATACCCACAGCAAGGGAGGAGTATGATATTGGCAAGCTGGAGATTTGAGAGACTTAGTCACAGGCATGGGAAATTGAAGTCAACCGCGCCACAACATGTTCATCTACCCACTGACACATATGAACCAAAATTACATACTTGGGGAAGGATAACAATACAGTGAGAAGTTATCCAAAGCCACAAAACAATGCAATAGCAGGGTGTGGACACTTACAGCTTCATAGCAAGGCTGTGGGAGATAGAAAGAACAGACAGAGGGAGGAAGAGAAGAAGAGAAATTAAAAATCATGATCACGCTCGCTGTCAAAATAACCATGTAGCAGCGACTGAAGCCAGTCTCGTCTTTTCTTCCATTCAGGGTAGAGAGACGAGGAGAGAAATTCATAGCTCAGTAAAATTAAGCCGCACAGAGACAGAAGACAGAGGAGAGAATGTGTCATGGCTGCCTTCATGGAAATAAATTAACACTGGAGAAAATGAGGCAAAATCCTATAAACACTACTGCTGGAAGGAGAACATGGGATTCCCAGTGACCAACACACCCGAGAACACACACTCGCAGGCTTTGATGCCCCGGCTATAAACTACTGTGGGCTGTCAATCTAAAAATCAGAAGAAATCCATCTGAGTGAGTAACTGAAGTGACAACATGAAACCTTCTAAACTCTTCAAAGACAAAAAGATGAGCCGCGGGAGCCTGCGCTCTACTGTACACTAGCCGGGAACATCTGAAGCGAGTTTAAAACGTACACTGGCCTCTTCCTATTCTACTGAGGCGCCTCAGGTTGACCCAGGCTGTACCTGACACATGGTGGCACAGAGCAACTTACGCTGCATCTGGTTTGCCTTAGCAGCCTCGATAAAGCTACGTCCAGCACATGCTGATAAGCTCCGAGGAGAGTACGCTGTGGCTGGATTTCTGTCTTTCAGCCAGCGAGCCTGAGCTTCCCACTCCTCAATCTCTACTCCCTCCCACCTCCTTCAACTCTCTAACCACCTCATGACATTTAAGGGTGCCTGGCATCCGTTTGAAGTGGGAGAGGGGGCATTAGCTCTGGTTTCCTGCCCAAATCCCACACAACCCAATAAAATGCATGCAGGTCTGAAGCGAACCAAAGGAATTCCTTTTCACTGAATGTTAAACAAACAAGTTTGGCATTAAGCCTCATTTTATACTTTACATACAAAGTATTGTTACCTAAAACAGAAACAACTCCATCTGCTTGCTTCCTTTTTAAGAATCCCTTTGTATGTTGTGTTTGTTTCCGCTCCAAAGACTCTAAATTGCAGTTAATTGCAAATGTTAATTACAGTCCACAATAATAACATTCATGTAAAACAATTCATATTCGGGTGATTATGTAGCTTTGTGGTTAGGCATTATGTGGTAATTCAGCTCTGCACCTTCCAGTCGCTTATATTTCAGTAATCACTCAGGAGCAGAGAGGGCTAGGAAGGTCAGCCTCAAATCCCAGGGGCTTTTGATTTCATTTCGCTGAGGTGGAAATGGGACCGCTGCCTTTTCCTCCGGCAGATCTCACACTAAGTAGCTCCACCAGGCACTTGAGAAAGTCCCTGGTCTCCTGGTGACCACTACTTTATATTATTTGACCTTTGTCCCTGGTTTATTCTCCCCACATTCATTACCGCAAGGAGGAAGTGAGGAAACACTGCCATCTACTGGCAAGCTCACAAACATCACCCGATTGTCTTGTTGGTGCGCACCAAAAAACGCCTCTCGGGCTTGATTATGAAGTGATTCTGATTAGATCCTATTATTCATACAGAACAGGCAATGTATAACAATTATCCTCCACGTCTTGAAGGCTCGAAGTTGGGGAAAAACACATTTTGAACTGTAATCAGTAAATGTAATTCTCTGATAGATTTATTTGAATAATGCCCAAAATTCTCATCTTTCTTGTCCAGGTGCTGAGCTCAGAGCAAATTGACTGCAACTTGTGCATAAGGGCTCATAATGCTGTTACTTTAATACTCTAATATACATATAAAACACAATTAAGTCAAATATTTCTAATCATATTAGATTAAAAAAAATCTGCATGCATCTCTTTTTAAAAATATATAAATAAATGTGTTTACAGTGTCAACAAGTCCCCATTCGTCAAAGCAATAAACAAACAGACTTTTCAGTGAGATCACTGAAATGACTGAAATCCTCTATTAACATTTTATTTTCCTGTAACACGGAAGCATGGCCGCTATGTAAATGAGAGCCAGGCACGTTGTCGTTCGTCAGGTTACTTCCTGTGTAACACAAGCAGAATAAAGAAGAACGTGAGTAATTGATGGATATACTTTGCGCTTAATGTTGGTTTAACTACCCCAAATGACTGTGTATAGGTTAGATATGACATAAGCTCCTGAGAGACATTTAACACTCTCGGTGCAGCTTAATTAAAAGGGTAATGAAAAGGCCATTAAGATTAAGTCTAAAGTGTGCTTCGGATGAGATAAATATGTTGGGGAAATCGCTTTGTGTAGCTTTGCCAGCGGGCAGTCATTGTGAAAGGTCAGCATAAGGTGTGAGTCATTTTCCCACCTATTCTCTGAAATATAGGGAGCATAATGGTCCATGTCTCCATCCAATAAAAGGCTTAATTAAAGCGAGATGAAAATGGTGATAAGGAAAATCATTGTGGGGATGAGTGGCAGGGATATTTTGAATTGTGTGGAAGAATCCTAGCAAAGACTATAAAGGAAATGAGCAACAAGAGAAGGAAATCATATGAAAAAAAAAAATGAGGTGGATAATACATCAAAAGAGTTTTAAGCCTCTGATCGTCTGTGGTTTCCTCTCTTCTTTTTGTAGCTGCTGCTGTTGGGTTTACTTGTATAGTAAAAAGAAATATCTTCCCACACTCTGAACAACAAATAGTTCATTTATAAACCTCTGGGCAGTTTCTGGCAGTGGGAACGGTTCTGGCTTTACTTCTATGCTCTGAGTAAACCCATCGAGGAAGGAAAGGAGAGGCAGTGGAAGAATGAGCTCACAAAAAAAATGCTCTGTGTTTGGCATAAATAATCCTGCAATAAATATAAACTATTCACTATTTAAATGATCAATAGAGTGAAATGATGGATGTCCAGGTTATTACTTATAATGTGCAAAAATAAAGTAAGAGCTTTATTTAATGTTTTCCATTACAATTCACTTGGTATTGTAAAGATGATTAGAAATCATGTCTGGCCACACAGCTTCGTCACTCATGATCATTCTCTGGTTATACGCTAGGTGGCAGTAGAGGTCTCAAAATCCTTCTTGTTAGCTGCAAGAAAAAAAAAACACTCCGAACGTCTCTCAGTGAAACCCAACACTTGCAAACAGGGATGTTTCACAAGCATCCACGTTTGAAAGCGTGCCAGGCAAATCCTTAGCTCGAGCTGATTATTTGCTCCTCGATGGTTTGGAAAGTAGGCCAAGGCACTGCTGATTCGGATTTGCAATAAAGGTTTAACACAAGGCAGGATAAAAAAAAAATCAAGTTGAAGAAAAGACATAATGACATATGAATGCAAAAGCAATGTTTGTGGGAAGCAAGAACATAAAGATCCCGCGTCCTCAAGTGACCGATTTTAGAGACGTCGTCTTTAAATGGAGTCCACCGCATGCTGTTTGCATCCTGATGTGAGAACAAACTCAGCTGAACCCAAAAAGCTAAAAGCAGAAGATGTGAAGACGTCTATGGTGCCATACTTGTTGCTTTTAACACATTATATATGAAATGTGCTTCAAACTGGTCTCACGCACTGTCTTAGATCCCACAAGCACACAGACGGCATGATGAAGCAACTTGCATAAAACTGCATTCGTAGCTGTATATTATGTGATTCTATGCACTGCACACTGAAACACAAACACACACACACACACACACAAATAAAAGGGTTTATGTGGAGTGGCTGATGGCGAGTGAACAGGCCGGAGGAGATGGAAGAAGCACACCGGGGGGAATGATGAGAGGAAATGATGCGCATGATGAGTGCTGAATGGTTGGCCAGTGGGACAGACCCTGTCAGACTGCCTGCTAAAGGGGTGGAAGACACACAGAGAGAGACGGCGGCAGAGAGGACAAGAAAGAGAGACAGCGCACGAAACAGCAGGAGCAAAATGATGATCAGTGTCAAAATTCTATTACCCTGTGACAACCAAGGTTTTCCCTGTCTCGCTCACGACTACAACACTTCTCAATGACTGTGCTGCATCTCTGCCGTGCAGCTACAGCAGATCGACGGGTGATTACTAACTTGAAGGTTTCGAAGTGTGAAAAGCAGGCCAGCAGGATGTTTTATTCAACTCTTATTACATAAATAAGTTCATATTCCTGCTTTGCGTGAGTATTTCTGTAGCCCAGAAATGTCTGCGGCTCCCGGTACTGTATTGAGCGTCATTTGCTCCTCTTGTCTTCAAGCTTTTCATCTGCAGAGCGGGCCCTCACACAGAAACAATGATGACCCAGTTCTGAGTTTGTCTCTGTCTTACAGCCAGTTCTCTTCTGTCCTAATCATAGTCCCTCAGCTCCAAGAGCTGCAGCGCTACCAAAACAGGGGAGGGGAGGAGGGGGGGGGGGGAGGAGAGATAAAAAGAGAGGGAGCGGCAGAAAGAAAGTCGGCATAAGAAGGAGGGAAGAAAAAAATGTAATCTCCAAGGAGAAAGAAGAGAAAGGTTGACAAAATATAAGGCTGGATGGATAGATATGTTCACATTTAGAAATAGAACGACAGAGAAGGTTAAACCACTGTACCTTCTCTGATTAGTTCCCTATGGAGACCACATCTAAAGGCAGGATTGATGCCATGACAGGTTGTAGAAAAAGGCAAAAGGAGGCCTGATGCACCGTGCTCCTTCATCTGCACAGATGTCTCTGGAGATACAGGAAATCAGGTCACTCTGTTCCTCATCAGGTGTGACTATTCATTTGCTAGCAGGGTTGAGGAACCCTGTTGTGCTTATGTAACACATAATGCAGGACCACACTTTTGAGCAATATACCCGAATATACAATAAGCGCGTCCAGCTATGCGCTCGCATCATTTCTGTTCTTTAACAAGTTGATCTCGTGGAAATGAAAATAGAGATGTTGGAGTGGGATAAAAGCTGTGAGGCGAGCTGTTTGTAATCGCCGGGTTTTCTTGGAATCAACAAGCCTGAAAAACTGCAGCTTATTTCACAGCGCTGTATCTTGAAAATCTGTCTAAATGAGTTACATATACTGCAGCAAGTCCTGGCCAAATTCACTGATACTTTATTTAGGATGCATGTCAGAAGCAGAACCCCATGGAGTTCTAACCTTCCTGTAGAAGTGAACAGATGTAATTCAGCACATATACACACATTTTCAATCCCCAGTTTGGTTCGAGGTATGCTTGTACTTGGTTTTTTGTTTTTTTGTTTTTTGTTTTTACTTAAATAGTTTAACATTTTGGAGTTTTCACATATTTTCCCTCTGAACTGGGATCAGATGAGAAGATCGATTCGACTCCTGTTTCTGTCTCTTCTGCAAACAAGAAGCTACAGCCAGGAGATACTGTAGGCAGCTTAGTCAGGGAACAGTGGGAAACGGGAAGCTCAGCTGTGTCCAACGGTTAAAAGCTAAAAGCCCACTAATGCACAAGTTATGTCTATTTCATTTAACTGTACAACAAATCTGTTACATGCTAGTTTTTGGCAGGGCTCTGGCAAATCACTGCAGCTTGTAAAGAAACAGTCCACTTATTGCTCTGCACCGTTTGGGTACAATTCATACTTTTTTTTTATCACATTTCTCAAATACAGACCTGATCTTTTAGGATAGTCCAGGCTGTCTAGGTGTCTAGCTCACACCTAGAGTCTCATGTTGCATCATGTGCAGAATCCGGGAGGTGATCTCCAAGTATGAGGAACGCGGCAGCACTCTGGGACAGTAGCTTTGTGTTAATGTCACTCAGATCTACTGTCAGTGATGCAAATGGACGGAAGAGTAAACAGTGGACAAATTGTGCATCCAGCATGAAACTCTCTCCCTCTCCCAGACACCCTTGTCACTGGGGTTAGTGCCAGATGGGGACTGTAGAGAGGGATTTGACCTTGCCTGTCTCCCTGTATCTGGCACAGTACTCAGCACAAGGATGATATTAGCTGATGATAAACATGTGGTTTATTGGGGAAAAATGTAGGCAATTTGATTAGAGAATGCAAGGTGACCTCTTGTGTAGCATTTAAATGTACTGTGACCAGACAGGATGGCCAGAGTGGACCGTATGCCG
>JAVDPK010002267.1:579966-606826 GCA_034780415.1 Cichlasoma orientale | reverse complement strand
CTGTGCTGAGAGAGGGTGGGGAGTGGGGGGGGCTCTCCTCCTCCTCCTCTTCCTCCTCCTCCTCCTCTCTCTCTCTGTCCCCCTCTCTCTCTCTGCACTCTCTCTCATTCAACCTCTGTAGTCAGCAGAATGAGAGGCTGAGCGGAGCAGAGCAACACGGCATCCACAGCTACAGCATCCTGCAGAGGACTCTTGCTCCATGGAGGAGAGGAAGGGGAAAAAAGAGCCGGTGTTGGAGAAAAAAGGGTAGCTCCACAAATGAAATGACACCAGAGGGAGGGGGGGGGAAGAAAAGCACGGAAGGAGTAGGAGCGCGAAATGAAAGGAACTGATTAAACACCGCTGCTTGAGGACCACTGCAGCTATACTAAATCTGGAGCTGTCAGGCCAACCCTCAGCAAAGCAGTGAGTGAGAGAGGCAAGGGAGCAGAGGAGAAAAAGAAGTGATTTAGAGAGCTGATCTCATCACTCTGGACTAACAGGGATGGGACCCACAAGAGCCTCTCCGTCAGCAGACCAAACTTCACACAGGAAAAGTGCCTTTCAATCACCAGTCTGAACCTGGCTCTTCAGAGGAGAGAAGAGAGTTATTCTATTAGTTCCCTAAAGGTCATACAAACCTCACATAGGATCTTTGACTACTGCGCTGCTGAGTACAGCTCAAGTCTCTACTGTCCTCGCTCCCTCCCCCCTCTGTCCTCTATCGCACCTGCCGGCTCCTGGTGAATGTTTTCTCTGCATGCACTCTCACTGCTCGGCAGTTGAACACACTCATGGTCGATGCCAAGGGAAGGAACATGAAATGTCTGACTTTCTTCTTAATGCTTCCTGAGTCAGTGAAAAGCAAGTCAAGCAAAAGCTCCAAGAAAGGGAATGCGAGTGGCAGCTCCAAGCTGCCCCCAGTCTGTTATGAGATAATCACACTTAGGAGCAAGAAAAAGAAGAAGATGGCAGCGGACATTTTTCCCACCAAAAAGCCAGCATCCACCACTACAGTGCAACAGTACCAGCAGCAGAACCTCAACAACAACAACACAATTCAAAACTGTAACTGGCAGGGACTCTACTCCACTATAAGAGAGAGGTAAGGCAAATCGGCAAGTCTCTAGCCGCACTAGAAATCATCGCTCATGATCAAAACAGTTTTATTAAACTTGGATTTAGAGAAAAAGATGAATTCAAAAATTTTCACCTGAGAAAGTTCACTCCATTTTACTGATCTGCACCCCTGTTACAATGAAAAATGTATAGCAAAACACTTCATATATTAAAGTAGGTGTGTGTGTAGGTTTGAGTATGGGTGGGTACTGTCTCTGCCCTGCTCTCCATCTGATGGGGGAACCTCTGTTTACACCCTTTCTGCTTCCTGCAGACTTTGCCGCTCTGACACAACAGAGGGCGGACAGTCGCCGTCAGTGTGTTTTACATGCACAACAGGCAGAGGGCCGATCTGCACTAAAAGCAAAATATTTACCTTGGCCTGTCAGTAAAGGACCCCAGCTGTCCAGTGCAAAATGTGTGTTTTCTGACCTGGCTTTGTTGTCTCTCCAGAACATCATGGGGCTGTTTACCCACCCCTGTGACATGTTCCACTATTCAATAATATATGAACGCAGCTTTATTGTTGGTCCCATTCTTTCGCAGTGGGGATTTTCCATTGACTTCATCATCTTCTTTCCCTGTCCTTATGTAGAAAGAATGAATAAAGAATAAAAATGATGAGCTTTGAGCAGTCTGTGTAACACTTAGATTTGAATTCAAGTAATTGGTACACTTTGCAGAAAAGATCAGTATAAATGTGATGTACTATATTTGATTTAACTTCTCCTAAAAACTCCAGTCACTAGTTGGTAAAAGTTGAAATTAAATAGAAAGAAAATAGTTCAAATGCCTTTAAATCACCTAATTTTCTCTTTATTTTTTTTTCCCTTTTTGTTTCTTTCCCTTTGTAGAAATTCTGTGATGTTCAACAATGAGCTGATGGCAGATGTTCACTTTGTTGTGGGTCAGCCTGGAAGGACCCAGCGACTGCCGGGACACAGAGTAAGAATTTTAGCAATCAGTAAAGTCACATTAAAGGGTGGAAATTAACAAACACTCAACCAGCCCGTCTGGCCCATTGTTGTTCATATCATACAAGCATGAAAAAGATCTTCCTTACTGCCAGCCATAATGAAACTGAAGCCTTTTGTGTTCCACTCTCACTTCCGCACCATGTGTCTTTTCGAGACAGTCCTCAATTATTTATGTAAATGAGGCTGAGGGATAGAGGCACAGAGCGAGCGAAGGAGGAAGGGGTATCCTCTTCAGCAGTCATGTCGCGCGGCGTCCTGGAGCGTCTTTTTCTCTGCGTTAGCTCAGCTTTTCAGAAAACGCTCTGCAATTAATTCATTTTAATCAAACACGTCCAACAACACACCATTGCAGTGATAAAGCAGAGTGAGGCGGATTCAACTGTGCGCCTCACACGCTACACAAACTTTTGTACTCATTAGCTGATTATCCTTTAAGTTTGACATGACGGTGCAATTTTTAGTGTAAACACAGCTGACGATGGCCTGATTCATGCAGTTTTACAATCGCTGCAACCTGCAGGTTTAGCCCGCCCTCTGACCTCATCAGTTTTTCGCTCTGTTTGAATACGATTAGAACATTCACATAAATGTGTAAGTGATTGTGCAGCCATAAATTTGCCCCCAGCAGTCAACAGGCTGTGAACAGCTCTGCTCGGGTCATTTTTAATGTACTTTACATGGGACTAAAATGTGTAATCTGTGAGCAGTAGCTGCAGTGCACTTTGTCCACTTTAGAGCACAGTTACAGAAGGACACTGACTTGACTGTACTTCATGCTGAGGACATTATGGCACTGGGATATGGCATTCAGTGCAACAATCTTTATTGTGTCCGGCTGGCAGGAGATTAAATATGCCTTATGATCTACTTTTTGTTAACAGTTATATCCCTGTGGGAAGGAGGATGGAAGTACAAATATTTATTTATGTCGATATCTATAAAATATAATGGGCCACAAGGTGAGACCGATATTATTCTAATATGCAGTATATGTATACTTGTCTCTAAATGCATATAAAAGAGCATCTGTCTTTCAGTTGACCTTGCTTAATGAAAATAAACATGAATTTCAGTGTATAACAACAGCCACAAAAACAACAGCATTGTCTCCGACAACCTTTAGATTTGCAAGGTTTATTTTCAACTGGTGCACATGCAGTTCACTTTAGAGAAATTCTGTGTTCTTTATGCCACCCACATACCCACCTACGCATACTTATGCCGCACACACACACACACACACACACACACACACATACACACACATATGCACAACGCAGGCATGAACACAGAGGCCTAAAACTCAGGATTAATAACAGATTTCATAGCTTTGTATAATAAAATATTACTAGTCACACAGTCACATTGAGTTGCATGTGATTACATCATAAATTCAGATGAGTCATTAGTTTTAGAAATTGAACTTTTGCAACACTCAGTTCAGTGTCATTAGAAAATTACACCCATGGCCTGAGGGGAAATAGTAATTGTCTAAGCAGTCCTGAGAAAACCAACAGGAGCGATCTTACTGAAGCACAAAGAGATCTGTGTTTTTTTAGGTGAAGCAAAACTAAGTGAATTCACGACTATTACCGCCTCACATAATCTTTCTCCATTTTCCAGATGTTAGCACGTCATGTGGATTCCAGGAAGTCACAGATAAACTGTTTTCATTTGGGTTTTTCCCCTCTGTCACTCTGCTTTCCTTTCTGCTTTCAACAGTATGTGTTGGCTGTGGGCAGCTCGGTGTTTCACGCCATGTTTTATGGTGAACTTGCTGAGAACAAGGATGAAATCCACATACCAGATGTGGAACCGGCAGCGTTTCTGGCAATGCTGAAGTAAGGATTCTCCTCTCTAAATTCGTCCTGTTTTTTATTCGACTGTTGACCTCACAGTGCTTTAGTTAAACGAGTTATCCTGAGTGATCTTAAGGGAAAAAAGAACAATTTGATAAGATTGGTCAATATATATCTCTGGCACATCTTAGACGAAGCTGTTAAAAAAGCTTTGACAAACAAATGAAATGAGGTGTTCTTCATATATCTCAGGGACAGAGTCTATATCAGTCTATTTTATTTTTTCATTTCATTATACTTTCAAATTTTCACGTTGAATCCCAGGATACTTTTTTCTACCTCCTCCTTGCCATTCTTTCATCACTTTTATTTCTGAGTTTTGTTTCTCTGTCCTTGCAGGCAAACTTCGTAGGTGGTTGACAAAGACGTAGGAGGAATACTATTATGTTGCCCAGTTTGATAAGTTTGCACACCAATTTTTTTTTTTTTTATCAGTTGAGAATCTCATTCCATTCCTGTCTTACATATTTTTGAACAGATGCAGAGATGTTTTCCTCACAATGCTTCGACGTCAAACGCTTTTAACCATAAGAAACAAAAAAAAACTTCAAATGCATTGTTGTTTGTCTCATGTCCTCTGTAATAACGATCTTAGAAAACACACTTGCACCATGCAATTTTCTTGTCACTTCTCCGCTGTTTGCTGAGAAATTCCTATTTTATGTCAACAGGTACATTTACTGTGATGAAATTGACCTGAGTGCTGACACAGTGTTGGCCACTCTTTACGCTGCCAAGAAGTACATTGTCCCTCACCTGGCACGTGCCTGTGTCAACTTCCTGGAGACTAGTCTGAGTGCCAAGAATGCCTGTGTGCTACTCTCTCAGAGCTGCCTGTTTGAGGAGCCAGAGCTGACACAGCGCTGCTGGGAGGTGATTGATGCCCAGGCCGAGTTGGCGTTACGCTCAGAGGGCTTCTGCGACATCGATGCCCAAACCCTGGAGAGTATCTTGCAGCGGGAAACGCTCAACGCTAAAGAGATAGTGGTATTTGAGGCTGCACTTAACTGGGCAGAGGCTGAGTGCCAGAGACAGGAGCTCACCTCGTCAACTGACAACAAGCGTAAAGTTTTGGGCAAGGCCATGTACCTGATACGTATCCCTACGATGGCTCTGGATGATTTTGCCAATGGAGCAGCCCAGTCAGGCGTGCTAACGCTTAATGAGACCAATGACATCTTCCTGTGGTACACAGCTGCCAAGAAGCCTGAGCTGCAGTTTGCCAGTCAACCTAGGAAGGGCCTCACGCCCCAGCGTTGCCACAGATTCCAGTCCTGTGCCTACCGAAGCAATCAGTGGCGCTATCGGGGCCGCTGTGACAGTATACAGTTTGCAGTGGATAAAAGAGTTTTCATTGCTGGGTTTGGACTGTACGGATCTAGCTGTGGCTCAGCAGAGTACAGTGCCAAGATCGAGCTGAAACGCCAAGGAGTACTGCTCGGACAAAACCTCAGCAAATACTTCTCTGACGGTTCCAGCAATACGTTCCCGGTGTGGTTTGAGTATCCGGTCCAGATCGAGCCCGATACCTTCTACACTGCCAGTGTGGTTCTCGATGGGAATGAGTTGAGCTACTTTGGACAGGAGGGAATGACAGAAGTGCAGTGCGGGAAAGTAACATTTCAATTCCAGTGCTCCTCAGACAGCACTAACGGCACTGGGGTGCAAGGAGGGCAGATTCCTGAACTTATCTTCTATGCTTGACAACACCTGTTCAAACTTCTGGCTGATTCTCAGTGCACTTTTGAAAATGGAAAAGTATCACTTTGTGCATTGTGTCAATTTATGTTATTTATTTTTGTCACTTTTGTGCAAAAAAAAAAAAAAAAAAAAAATCTCAGACCTGTGAAAGGGTCTTATGTGTTTTGGAGTTTAGTAAGTGGTCCACTTGAGTAGGACCATATATTGTATATGTTTCAAGGTGTGGGGTTAGCCAAATATACCAATCAACTGGTCTTAACATCCTAAAAGACAAAAAAAGACATCTTGTGCCTGTAGATATTAATATATTGTACATTCTGAAATGTATATAATTCCACAACTGTGGCCAGTTGCTGCCCACAAAGATATCATATATAATGAATATGCTACAATATGTTTATAGTTTCTATGCTTGCATAGAAGGCACATATATAGCAGCAATACTTCACATTCTATATTATATGATGATCATTTCATGTTATGACCATCAGCATCATAAAGGACGTGAAAGCGGCTGTATGATATTCAAAACCGACACCAAATTTCAAGACATGATTCCAATAAACAAAAAAAAAGGAAAAAAAAAAGAAGTACTATTGTATGTATGAACCATACGAGAAGTTTCAATCTGATTCCGGATTGATTTTTGAATCTAGTAACGGGGCACTTAATGAGGGCTTAAGGGGTCTTAGATTAGGGAGCACTAGATATAAGTCACATAACCCCTCTGTAGCATGTTGCTCTGCACCTGCACCCATCTTAGTCATTCCACTGAGGTTTCATTGTCTTTACAGGGAAAATTAGGACTTATGGCTATTCGCCACTACATGGTAGAGCAAAGGATTTCTTTGATTTTCTATCTAAATCTGTCTGCACTGCAGTACTTACAGCATGGGCAAAGCGGCTCCATTTCATCTGATGTGTACTACTAATTGTTCTGGCGCCTTGGTTTTGTTTACAGTGAAAAAGATCAATGAGTGAGTCTGTGTTAGAAGCCGTTTATGGACTTTTACTTCCCCTTAAAAACCCTGTGCACTCTGAACTGCTGAGCACTCTCTCCCAATGTGAGCATACAGTATCAGTATTTGCAGACGCATACTGTACATGCTACAGAATTGCACTGATGTTGGTTTGTAAATGAATTTGTTATTTTGTTTTGCTCCAGCGAGGGAGGGAGTTTTTTTTGATTTACTGTGCTACTGAACATTCATCTGCTGCGGGTGAAAACTGGTGTTCATGTCCTGTGTTTACGTGCTACAGTGCTGGGAGACCAAGGAATGTGTATGGTTGTTGATGATGCAAATAAACAAAAGAAGTGGTACACATTGGCTGTGTAGCCCATCTGTAAAAAGTGATAATGCTACGTACCTTGCCTGAAATTAGCAGAGGGGACAGATGATGCCCATCGGCGCTGCAGTGATTTACGACGCCAAGTAGAACTCTGCTGATCGATGAGGCCTGTCTTCATCTGACTTTTACATCCTGTTTTTAGTCTGTCAAACCCCAACGCTACTCTGTCTCCCACTTAAATAAGCAATATTACACCTCACAGCTTGGCCAATATTGTACGCCATCTTGACTGCCATTATAAAGAATGGCTCCTTAAGGCCATCACGTCTCCAACATTCAAAAGATAGAAAACAAATCGAAAACAATCTCAGAGCCCCAAAGTTTTGCATCCCCACCTTGGCTGCTTGACCGAGAGGAGATCTTGAAGCATTTGTCTCCTGAGATGAAGCCAAAAATTCCAATCTCACGATAAAATATACATGATAAATGATAAAACGATTATGCAAAGACAGATATTTAATTGTCTCTGATTGCCTGATATGCTTTAAAACTCCAAAACAAGACGAGTCATTTGTTGAATCCATAAACAAATTTTTGTGAACTGTGCATTCAGAAAGACAATCTCTCATGGGAGCTCATGGCAGGCTCTTGATTACTAAGGCACTCAATAATACTGAGACTAAGTTTGACATTGGCAATGAGCATAAAGCCCTTGATGAATTGAGCTCAATAGGTTGGGGAGCTTGGTGCTTCAGTGCAATTTTTCATGATTGTGGCACTGATGTTGCAAGCAAGATCATTAATTGTATTAAAAGAGGCAGGGGACTAAAATGTGGCAGGAGTCAGGCCTCCCTTCGACAGACAGAGACACACACATAGATTCATTTTATAACTGTGACTGATCTATGGAGGAAAAACCCAATTCACGTACACTTTATAGTTGTCTGAATGTTAATTACCATTTATGACACAAACGACCCCATGCAGGGATTACTGAATCTGTGCCACCTTCGCTGCAAAAACAAAACCCCCCACATCATTGGAGAGACCTTTCCTCTCTTTGTGTTTGTGGAACGGTAGCTACTCGAGCCCATCAATTTGCCATTTTTTGTGCTATTCACAGTCAGCTCAGAAGGCAGAATATCTGCCAGAGGCTACCGGCTCACAGACAGAGCTGCGATGGGAACACCTATGCTCTTCATGGAGCACATTACCAAAAACGACTACGGGATCAATAACGAGACTTCAATCAGCAACTGTGTTGGGAGCTCTAATTACTCGCAATTGCACGATGCATATTTCAAAAACCTCGAAGATATGAATCTATCATGGACTCCTCGTGTGCTCAGGCAATGTTTAATAAAAACACAGTATTTTTAGTTTATGAGAGGTGACAGTTATTGTGGGAAGCCGTTTTAATTATATGAATGAAATGCAATTAAATCCTACTTGGCTGAGGATAAAATGCATGGTTAGGCCTCTAATTATGATGACTCTGTCAGTAAAGGGAAACAGTAAGTCAGGGAAGTCAGCATTTTCCTCCAAACAAGCAAAAATAAAAATGGGAAACATTTCCCGCCTTTTTTTCAGACTACCTGCAAACATACAATGATGGTAAATAGCATGCCGCGGAATAATTTATGAACAAGTGTAATAAAGGACAACATATGTGCAGATGGTGTGAAGATGACAAATAATATAAATGCAGAGCGTTGACTGTGAATTGTAAAACATAAATGAGGTTTGCAAAAAAGCACGGCTCAGCGTGGGAAGACAAAAAGGGAAATGGGGTTGGTGGGTATTGACTCAGACTGGGCACATATTGCCCAGGAAAACCTCACTTGGGGTTTAATTACTGTTCAGTACAAATTAAGGATGAAAAGATTCAGTCTGACTTGAGGGAGGACTGTGGATTACCATTGATCAACATTCTTAATGTTGTCTAAGATTGATTGTTTCAAGCGCAGACATGCCCGTGAACAGAACCAAAAGGTCACGTGGTATTTGACAGGGATGGTGCTGTTTTCTTACTCTTCGCTCGCTTAACATGCTGCACCAAAAGATCGCTTCACTGACTTTTGTGCATATTAATGCGGTTTGTAGTGTGAGGCTAAACAGGAAAGAAAAGCCTCCTAAACCCACGCTGCTGAAAAAAAACACACACACACACACAATTCAAACATACAAGGGGAAAGAAAATAGTGAAAGAAAGCGCATTCAGTTGTGGCACCGCATCAAACATCGGTCTGTTCACTGCAGGCAATCACATATCCAGTCCTCAACATCCTGATAACTTCCATCCCAGCAAAATGTCAATGAATTAATAATGGCCAAAGAGAGGAGGGAAACACAGCTGTGGGTTTAAAGAATTCATCAAAGAAAATGATTTTAAAATATATTTTTTTAAATTCAACAAATCTCAGAGGAAATCCTCTTTTCCCCTACGTCTCCTTAGACCATATGTTAAACAATGTTCAAAGCGCAGGTTACATTTAGCAATATACTGGCTAATTCAGGGTGCAGAAACTGTGCAGTAAGTGGAATGAGAGCATCTGGCAAGGGCTGCTAAAGGTTACTGTGAATTACTTGTAAAGCTGACAGAAGTAAGGGTATCTGAGCCCTTCACTACCCTTATTGGTCTAATCTCAAACTACTGGCAGGAAGTCAAGCAGGAACAAGGCAGGGGGTGAAGGGAAAAGAGGCAACAGAGGCAAGCGGCAAACATGGCCTGACTAGTATTCAAGTAATGTGGTCATTCCCTTGGTAATTATCATAGATTATCAGCAGGCAGCCAAGGCGGTAATTAATCACAAGTGAGAGGGGCAAGGAGTCACGAAGTTCAGGTGGAGGATGCAGGTGGAGGCAAGGAGAAGGCAGGTGTTTGACTGATGATAGTTGCTGTCACTCCGTACCCATTCCCAACCCTGCGGTGCTGAGGATCTGCAAACTTTAAGCGGCATCGCTCCAAATAATCTCCTGTTTCTTAGCTGTTGCCGCCCGACACACATGGTTGGGATGCACTGCAGGGCCTCGGTGTGTTTTATTTATCTATTTATTTATTCATTGCTACCAGGCAGAGCTAAATCGTTTCAACAGGCTAGGATGTTGAGAGGCCACCTTTTATGTTAGATTAGCCTGTTTATAGCGATGTTGCTCTGCTCCAGATGGATCAATACGGCTCGGATTTCTGGTGGTAAGTGCTATGTGTATCAAGTGAATTATGATTGCTGAAAAGAGTGGAAATGCGCTTTTAGTGGACAATGGGAGTTGCAGAGCCTATTCAAAGCAGGCAAAAATACAGACAACAGCGGAAGAGTATCGGGGGCATGCTGGAAGTAAATTTCATTACTTCCAATGGTAATGAAATGGTGCGGAGGTAAATACCTGTTTACATAATTGTGTCTTTCTCCAATGAAATCCGATCCCAGAAGGTATATGAATGCTGCAGTCGGGCGAAAAAGTAGTTCTTTCACGGGCTCTGAAAGCTAAATTTGTTGGCGATGCATTATGCTAATCAAGCTATTTATTCCCTCAACTATGGTTTCGTATACCTGTCACCCACAGCCATTACAGCGAGGCTGATCAAAACCTTGAATTTTGGCAGCTTCCCACCGAGAGGGGTGATGAGGGCTGAGCATGCTACTTTTTGTATGTACTCTAGAGCCTCTATTCATACTGAAGCATGTCCTCTAAGGCAGCTCCATGGCTTTGATAGTATGGAGTGAGAGGGCCCTTCTCTCCCCAGGGTCTGATATAATGAGAGTGAGCTTACTAAACATGATCTGCAGCTCTCTCAAATAAGCTACTCGAAACGGCTCGAGTCTGAAACAGTACAACAAACAGCGCTGATTCATTTGTACACATGCTCTGGCTCTGTGTCTCCTGTGCGCCGCGTGAGGGGGGTTAATGTGTTTTAATGTGTGGCAGAGAGAGATAGAGATGGAGAAAGAGCACAGAGTGGCACAGTAGTCGAGCTTCATGTGCATCCATTCAGAAGTCACACAAGAAATCTGGATTTCCAGTTTAATTATTTCCTGAAGCGACAGATTTTTAAATGATTGCGCTCACATTTTTTTTTTTTTTTTTTTTTTTTTGCATTTGTACACATATGAATAGAAATGTTCTCTGCAGTTATTGTCAGAGTGATAGTTTAACTTTGCCATTTCTCATATTCAGTGATTATCTGCTTCAGGATCTTATCACCTGGCAGCGGGAAGTCTGGTAATCAACAGAGACATTATACTGGCAACAAGGCATTTCTTTTGTCAAACAAATCAGAACTATCAACTCGTCTGGGGAGTCGGCACAATTTAACAGCAATACATGAATACGTTTTGTATCCCTGAATGCACATTTACAAAAGTGAATTATACGCAGTGAATGCCCGTTTTGACAGTATTCAACCTTTGAATGACCGTACATTTTCCAACAATGGCAATTTTTGTCTGAATTATTGGAAAGCGTATAATAACACCTATAGAAAAGTGAAATTGAGTTTAAAAAAAAAAATCCAACCTAGCTTTAACAGCCTTCTTTTGTGGCCCAATTTAAGAAGTGGAGTGCTACTCCATCTCCTGCTTCTCTGCCCCTCTTTATGTCCTGCTTACAGCAAGAAACACCCGTTACTGGGACTGCAGATCTGCATAATTAGCATAGTTCAAAAAGGCATTTCACAGACAAATATGGTCTAATTCCAAAAGCTGGTGTCACACATTTCATTTAAAACTTCGCAGCTTGTGCGTCCAATCAAAAGAGGGGTCGGGAGCGGTACACCTGCACTCCCAGCTGCTCCGCATTTACGTATCGCGTCTACACAAACATCCTCACAGCTGCGCGATTCGAGCCTTATTGTCAAGCTGATGATGAATCCGACGTTGGTGAGGCAAGCGATCGCTTCTCGTCTCGCCATTAATGCACATCATTAGTCGCAGCTGCCTCAACTGTCAGAAAGGAAACCTGTTTCCGAGCTGTCACAAGTTATTTCTTTATGTTGAGTCAGATGAAGAATGATATCGGCAAGGATTAAATGCGCAGCGATGTTAAATTATTGCTCTTTACCAGATGTCTATCAAAATGGCAGGTAATGGGGAAAACTCAGTGTTACACGTCATTCCAGAGATTTAGAGCATCTGCCATCAGCGTTCATCTGACCTAACTAAAAGTATTTCTCTGCCTGTGTTTTTTTTTTTTTTTTTTTTTGAGTCAAGCTTGAAACTATTCCCGCTCTGCCCTCAATAATGGCCTCAATTTAAGCTTTGCTGTGCCTCACCTTCCTCCTATTTTCACTTCCCTTTGAGATACCAAAGCTTTTCTCTCTGTGAGCTGCTGGAAATAATCACAGGACATGAGATGAATGTGAGTGTTGTTTGTAGAAGTTTTCCTGCTCGACTTTATGTGTTTTGTATTCTCCTGCTGGCAGTCTACCCTCAGTTTAATGCGTTATTTATGCTTTGTACAAAAGACAGGCAGGTGACAGCTCTGATAAATGCAGCCCTCATATGAAAACAATGCAATTACACGCCGAAGACATATAAAGAGCATCAGACCCATACTCGAAGCGCTCGTCCCGTGACTGTGAGTGATGTGTGTTTACTGTATGCAGGCAGGCAATCATACATGTGCACAGGAGTAGATAGCCATCATGTATTCAATCGTGGTGGTGGGAGGGGGAGAGGGAGGGAACACATGTGCTTTTTCACATGTTTGTAAAACATACCACACGTGATTGTCGGTTTGTGGGCAGATGTCACTTCAGTGGCACATCAGCTGACCCCAGTGAAGTAAAGTAAAAGGTATAAGTGGGATGAAAGGTAGTAAAACAAGAAAATATATAAACAAGCTAATAAAACGTAAAAGTGAGATCTAGATTTAAACTTTAATTAAAATAAAATGAAAATGGGAAATAGATGCTGTGAATTATTTAAACATGTTCACACATAAATGGAAATACAGTATATAAGGAAATATGGGGTTATTATACCCAGCAATGCTTTAACTGACACTTTACAGATGGTATTACATGATGGATCATAATCTGACTGTAGTTCTCTGCGTTCATAGTTCCATTAATTTTAACGAGATCTCCAACACCTCTGGCTGAAATGCAGCCCCAAATCATGACTGAGCCTCCACCGTGTTTTTACAGATGGCTGTACACAATATTGTGATGAAAATTTGAATCAAAAATGTTGAAATTTGGATTCATCACTCCATCAGACCTGTTGCCACTGATTTTCAGTCCAGTTCTTCTGTAATGTGGCATACCTCAGCTTTTTCTCCCTGTTTCCCTTCCTTAAAAATGGCTTCTTGGCAGCCACCCTTCCACTGAAACCATTTCTGATGAGGCTTCAGTGAACAGCAGATGGATCAACTGAAGGTCCAGATGTATCTCTCAGGTCCTGTGTCGGGTCTTTCTTAAGGACAGGACTTTCAGGTTCATCTCCTGTAGTTATATTTTTTTAAGCCTGCCACTTTTTCTTTTGTCCTCCATTTATCCACCTTCCACAAATTTGTTTTAAGGACACACCACCTACAGTTTTAGCTAACAGCTCTTTGGGAATCACCTTTTTGGTGCAAAAATACAATTTTATGCCTGTCAAACTGTGTTATCTTTGGCATTTTTCATAGCTTCAACTAAAGAAATGGGAACATTGATGTGCTTTTGTGGCAGGCTGCTAGAAACAAAGTGCCTAAAGATACTATTTAAATTTGGTTCTTTGCTAAGTTGTCTGTCATGTGTAGACATATCGGTTCATCCCATTTGTTGCTTCAGTGATTCATAGGTCATTCGTAAGTGGCTTAACAAGCAAGCAAACAAAACATTCCTCTGAAAAAGGTCAGGTACAAGGACTGGACTGAACTTTGAAAGACCTTCAGAAAGCCTGGAGAACTATTCTCAAGACCGCTTTAAAAATTAAATAAAAAGAAAGTCTGGCTCCTTGGACGCAAAATATAAAGAAATGAGGGGCAGTTCAAGAGTGTTGCACAGTACTGTGCATAATTATTATCAGTTTTTTTATGATATCATTTGCTTCTGCCTGTGAATTTACTGCTAACCTAACAGAATGAATCATTTGGATTCTCTATCAGTGTTAAAGACAAGCTTGATCACTCAAAGGCAAGAAAAAGTCAATGCAGCCATATGTAATATCAGCCAACCAGCAATGCATCTCCTCCATCATAATATCAATGATTGTGTTAACACCCAAGGCAGCACTAAAGCAAGCGGAACAAGAACAAAACATTTGGCAGCATCCGCTGCTGAAATAGAATTGCTTATTTCAGAATTAGCGTCTGTGAATGAAGGTGAAAAAAAAATCTCAAAATGTGCACAGTCAGGAAACGTGCATTGGTACAAGGAGAATGTGAATAATTAATATCTTTTATCAAAGTACCGTTTTCTTTAACACTGGGTTCAGTGAAAAGGCACATTCTTTTCAACACGGTACTCTCTGTTTTCCATTACACTGAATGGGTTTTAAAGCAAGGTTGCCAGCTCTTGAACATCTCCCCCTCAGCATCTTCCTGTCTATCCCTCCAGTGCACAGAAAAGCAACATGAAATATCAAAAGGCCAAAGACGTCAGAGCTCAAGAGATTGGAGTGGAGGGGATTTTCCTCCAGTGTGGAGTGCTTGCACCTCCAGCAACACCGAGGAGGAGGGGCAGCTGGAATTTCATTTCTCAAAGATGAAATCCTTTTCATCATGCCTCCTTTGCATAACAAAGGTGTATAAAATTCATTATATATAAGTGTAACTGTAAACCACCACAAGAAGATTACTCCAGAACACTCCGCTATTTTCGGGAATAGAATCAAACTCTGTTGCCGTTGCCTTACTGAGGTTAAAAATATCGCCACCCACGACCACCACCAAGTATGAGTCACTAACCACACATTTAATGTGATTAGAGTGCTCATGTAATTTCAAAAGGAATTCATCCGGTGAATACAATATGTGAGGATGACAGCCTACTATTTCTTGATGTTATTCATACCTATTTGAATACATCCTTTTAACATGCTATATCATTAAAGCCTGATTAACCAGTGACTTGTTTCTTTCTGCCTCACACAGAGTTTAGCCGGGCGCAGAGAAGAGGCTGTAGGTTTGTAATATTTCATCAGAGGTCTATTATGCTGATAAAAGAGGTGGGATGAAAAGAAGGGCCATTACGGCTGAGGATGCATGCCAGGTGTCACTCTAATTTAATCGAACCACTAAAGACAAAGAGAGGACCTGAGGGAAGCCACTCAATAATAGGCCTGACTGCAGACGACAAGTGGCACAGTAACCTGTGATTGAAGGGACAGACAGTAGGCTTTGGGAAAGCCTCGCCCTGCAAATGATGAGAGGATTTAGGGGCTCAGAGTTCTGAAATGTGTGTTTTGTGTGGATAAACAGGAATTTGAAATCATTTAAAATGTAGCAAATGAGCAGCAAGTGGACCACTGCAGCTTCTAAAAAGAGAAGAGGCAGCTTGTTTTCACGCTAACCGCTATGGATGTGAGAGGTAGAGCATATGTGCGGGCTTTACACAGCTTTTAATAAATGAGAGAGTCCAGATTCTCTGCGCCATACTGTATTTATTTTTTCCTTTGCAGGACCAACTGTGGTCAGTAGCTTCAGATGCTTCTCTATCTGTAAGCTGTGAATAATTACTGTTTAGATCAAGGCAATTCCGGAACATTTCAGGGGTCCTGGCCACAGTAGTCTTGACAAGTCCAGAGCTTTTATACCAGTCTCAACGAGTACGACAGCTAAATCTGTCCTGACGAAGGAAAGGTCAACTGATCTTGAAAAAATCACCAAGAACCGGCTGGAATGAATATAGAAACAGGAGACGTATTATATAAATTATGTTTCAGCAATGCTATCCGAGTCGCTAAGATATTCAATACACCACTTCAGGTCCTCAAGAAGATTTGCAGGATTAGAGGTTGTAAGCCCGGCCAGGTCAATATATTGATCCCCCTTCACTGAGAGCCGCATTCAATTTCCCAACAATTAGATGCACCTGAAGGTTAATGTGGTGCTTTGTTAATCTCTCGCGCTCTCTATAACTAACTCTCTCTCTGTGTTTTCCATGTTTTTTCCTCACTGCATATGTGTTGCTCTGACATACTGGAGCACTGAGGGTACACTTCTAAGTAATTTCTTAGAGTAATTAGATTACATTTTTTATATAACTAATACATGTGATGTGTCTGTTTTTACATCTGAATAGGCTCAAAGCCTGCAACAAAATCTGTTTTGGTCTCCATAGATAATTTACCTACCAACCATAGGGATGCTGTGTATTTGCATTTACCCGTTCACACCCATTCACACAAGCACTTCCTTCTACAGCTGAGCACTTACTATCGCTCCGATCGGAGAGAAACTTGGGTTCAGTATCTTGCCCGAGGATACTTTGGCATGCAGACTGGAACAGCCAGGAATCGAACCACCAACCTCCCGATTAGTAGATGACCTGCTCTGTTTAACTCATTACTTTTTTACTGAGCTCATCTCATATGTGGTCACTTCTGCTTTCAAAAAACAAGATGATAGTGAATAGCAAAATAGAGTCTTCATAAGGTAGTTGTGTCAAGCCAGAAGGAAAGGACTGAAATGAAGGACACTCGGAAGCAGAGGTAAATAAAATAAATCCAAAGCTTTATTTGGAAACAGGCAGAGGTCAAAACTATAAAGCCTCCAGCAACGCAAGCAGTTTCAAAAGATGAGCAGCCAATGTCAAAGTCTATAAAACAATGCAGAAAGTCAAACACAAAAACATCAGCAGTAACACTACGAATTCCAAAGAAAACTCACAGAGCACTAGAAGGCTTAAAACAACCAAACAAGACAATCTAGCAAATTACAAGGGACACTGACGAGTATATTGGGGCAAGTGATAGAAGATAGGACGCAGGAGTGTGACTGGGGAATGGGGAAGAGGTGTGGTGCACAGGAGAAACTACTCAGGCCAGAGCAAACAAACAAGGATGGACAAATGCCAAAGGAAGTGAAACCAACAGCAATAGACAAGGGCCAAATATTACAAAATAAAACAGGAAATAACTTCAACCAAAACACAACAACAATGCAGAAACTATCACAAAAGTCTACAAAGCAATGGGTGACACCATATTGATTATAACAATATTTTAAAGTCTATGGGAAACTCAAGCTCAACGTCAAATCTGAATAATCACCTGCGAGCAAAGCACAGCTCCAAAGCAGTGGTGGGGAGGCAGATTACAGAGGAGAGTGATTCTAGTGCGGCTGTTCCAAAACACCGACCACCAGCTTTTAGTTTGGCTGCAGCTCTCACTCAGATGGAAATTTACAAACTTGTTGCTGGTGGAGGAGATTCTACCAACATCACCTCAGTAATCTGCTAGTTTTAAGTGATTCAATGGTAGGTGTGTAGCAGGCTACGCGTCCTCTAGACAACAATGTAACCAACATGTGCAAAAGCACTCTAACCAGTTGCTTTTCTCAGTGTATAATGCACAAAGCAAACCTTTATTAGCAGTAAAAAGTAAGAGAGCCCAGCACTGCCACACTGTTTGGCTCAATTATTAGGCCCAACTCTGTAGAAGGGCATTCTCCATACTGCTATCACAGAGGTCATTTAGCAGTTAGTAATGCCACGGTATTAAGGTCTTAGTGGAGAGGCTTTCTCTCACAATGCTGAAAGGTAGGCACTGTAAGCCTAACCCTGCAGCTCATTCCAAGTCAACCTTACTGGCCAGAGTAAATTAGTTTTTCCCCACTATGACCTTGTAACCACGCTAACGCCTCCCATGACCACAGTATGTTTTTAACAGGACTGCCTTGGATACCCTCTTAGTGGCAATTTTGTTTCCATCCCCGCCGGCTGATTTCATATTCTGAGGACGTTGCACGACTTATGGCTCTGTGAGAATGAGATTGCTCACATGGGATCTGGGGAGGGGGGGGTGCTAGGTGTGGTATACATTGGGCTTGGAGAAGTAGGAATGACAGCAACATTACATGGTTGAAATGAAACCTCCAAAATGTTATCCATATTATTCACAATGCCTCTCCCTGGTTTCCGTGTTTGAATGCAGGGTGGCAGAGGGGATATTTGTAGCAATTCTCAGTTATAAATCATGGTCAACACGGGGTAAACAGAAATTTTATAAAGTGATAGTGTATCTGTGGATGTGTAGCATGCAATAATGTTACAGGTGAAAATGTAAGATAATATTTGGTGTCACAAATGCTTCCATTCAATTCTTGGTCTGCATGCTTTATTATCATTCAGCCTAGTACACCTAACTCTTTCATTGAAGAACCATTTTCCATCAAAGCTGACACTTTAAACAGCCAGGGCTAATAGAGTGCAATAATTGGCTGTTAAAACAGTATTTTTACTCTCTGTTCAGACGCATCTGGACTTTCCAGGGTAGACTTAGAGGCTGAGAAATGAGGGGAAAAAAATTGAAGATCATCTAAAAAGGCCAGACTTTCCATTTTACTTTGCTTCACTGTGCATCTTCAGTCATTCTGCTCAAAAATTAAACTTCTTTTCAACTGCTTACTTCACACAGACGTGGCAGTGCTGCTTAACTAGTAAGTGTCCTTATAGAGTATACGTATATAGTAACTGAGCACACAAAGCACTTTTTAATACCAGCCTCTGTTACCCAATCGCACACATTCATACAAGTTTGCCTTTTCTGTACTCACCTGCACACACACAGATACATCAGGGGCAACTTGGGGTTCAGAATCTGACCGAAGGACACTTCGACACGCAGACTGGAGTGGCCAGGCACAAAACCACGACCTTCTGTTTGGTAGACCCACCTCCTGTACCACGGCCGCCCCCGTAAGCCAGCCGGTATTTATGAGTTTTTTTCTTTTTTTTTTTTTTCATTAGCACTTATTCCAGTAAGTGTGAAAACTGGACTCTCCCGGCCAGGTTTTGGTTATTTTCACCTTCACCATCCTCCTCTCAACACAATCATATTATCAGCTCTACTACAGCTGATTCTGCAAAATTGAGAAATGAGACAAGATGTGAGGGTGGTTCTACCGTGTGTGTGTGTGTGTGTGTGTGTGTGTGCTTCCTTGCCTGTGGTACTACTCTGCTCTCTAAATGCATGGTAGCGAATGCTACATTTCTAGTCAGTGAATATAATTGAGCTTACTGCTTTGCCCTGTAATGACTGCTGTCCATGCTGATTACTGACCATTTAACCTGCATAAATGTATATCTACATTTATGATATGATGACTTTATGATTTGCTTTAACTGAAGTCAATCAACACTTACCTGCACTTAAAGTAAAGTGCATTAATTTGCCCAACAGCATCAAGCCGTCAATGAGAAATGGGAAAATATCAGCAAACTCTTTTACTGGCACTGTAAGGTATATATAACAGATGTCCTTCTCCTTCAAATTTAATTTATCCTGTAGAATTGCTAATTTAATCCATTAATTTGAACTCACACTGTTCTCAGAAACCCTTCGTTTTCTCATCTAGTCACACACCCTTCTACTTTCCACCCTGGTGGCGGATGGAGAAGTGGTTGGGGGCTACTGCCTCAGTAATTGGTGATGCCTTCTGAAACATGCAGATGAAGCGGGGTGAGAAGAAGAGGAGCGAAAGTGGAAACGGAAAACTGACCAGATTCCTAATTATCCCATTCCCTTTTTCTTGCTCTGACAGGGTTACAGTCGTATGGCGGAGGCTCCGCTTCTGCTTCCCATGCTGGCCCGTGCAATAATTAGGCACAGTGTACACGGCTGAACAGAGATTGATGCTCACATAAAGGCCTGACTGAGGAGGGAGGGTTCAGAGGAGAGATTGGGTTTTGATGAGATAGTTAAGAGCACTGTCAGCACTCTCACACTTAGATATGTTATAAAGAATCCCCAGGTCAGCTGCAATTAAAAACTTACAGTGGTATGGACTGTGACATCACATACGTTGTTCTAAGATATCTCAAAGTAATCAATGCATAGTGCAGTTTGGTGTATTTCCAAAATGGAGTGAATAGAGGGAAGACCAAGATAGACATCTGAAATAAGAGAACTAGTTTCAGTTAGGTCACATTAATTTCCTCACGGTTGGCGATAGGAAGATGAGATAGGCAGTCTGCTTTTAATACATCTATAACACTGCTCCCTGTAGCACAGAGCAGAAGCGAGCCCATGATGAGGTACAGTCCACTGTATCATTCAGTGCTTTGCACAGAAATTGATTTTTGCATAGACATAGTCTCATACTTTGTTCCACTGTTTGTGCACTTGTCTCTATGTCTAAAAACGCCCCTCAGATCCACTCAAATACTGTCTAAGTGAACGATAAATACAGGATTTAGATTTTCCTCTGCTTTATGAGTCGACCAGCAACCTGCTGTTACAAGTTTCAAGCCAGGAGGAGAAGCAGTTTTACTTTTGATTGTACGCGAGAGTTTCGTATTTAGCACAAATATGTTTTGGACAGTATTTCTGTTACGTGTGCAGTGTTTTTAAAAGTGAAAAGTAAAGCAAATGAACCCACCCGAGGTTAAGATGGTATCAAACGCGTACAAAAACCTGAGACCACACTGAAAATGACACAGAAAATGCATATTTGTACGCGGACCTGTTTATTTTTATCTTTATGCAACAGATGTTTGACAGCCATATTCCACTTAATTTTTCTCCGTGCAGTTTCATATTTAACAAACATGCACACATCTTTGAAAAAGCAAATTCTCACTGAAAGCTCTGATGAGCATTCTTCTCATGGTTAAGCCACCTACCGCAGCTAAAGGCGGCTCAGCACTGCCACTCTTGCAGTGCACCGGGCTGCTCTTATCGCCCCACCACGAGGCCGTAGAGGGGTAATAGGATTGTGACTCACAGAGAAAGTGCCATGCTTACCGTGCAGGGAAGGGCTGAGGCACAAGTATGAACGCCTTTGCGGCTGTCCGGCATCATGAAAGCGGAGAGGGGCAGGGGGGGAAGGATGTGTTCTCCTCGCTCCATAAATAACTGTGCTAAATTGCAGGCTTTGGAGGGTCAGTGGGACACTGGTCTGCCAGTGTATATCTGAAGGCCTGGATATAACCTGTAATCCTGCAGCCCAGAAAAACGAACAGCACAGCAGTTACAGCAAAATGTATTTTCTGTAAAATGGAAGCCTGGGCATTTATGAGCTCGGGGAAAGAGAGACAGAGAGAGGAAGAAGAGCAAGACAGAGCTTAGGCAGGGTGTGTGTGTGGTGGGGTGGGTGGGTGGAGGGAGTGTTGTGTGTAGTGTCTGCGTGGTAGAGTCCTTCCTTGGCTGGCTGGATCCCAGCAGCAGCACAGCATTCACTTTGTACTGGGAGGAAGAAGATGAAAGCAGCACTGGGTCAAATAGGGATGGAAGGGGGAGAAAGAGAAAAGGGAGGGTTTGTTTTTTTTTTGACACCCAGATCCCTTTGGTTTCAGTGTCGGGCTGGGTGTGACTCTTACCATTCAGCAAGAACCCTTGTGGTTTAGCGAGCATTCAGAGATTAAATACTGACTTCAAAAGGTTCACTGATTCTCTGTGATGACTTCAAATCAGAATTACGGTGAATATACAGTTTTCTTTTCAACCCACCACAGCGAGAACAGGGTAGAGGGTAAGCCAATTCCACCTGTCTGTATGTCAGTTAATGAGTGCCCCAGTGCTCACGGGAAGGGCAGTGAAAAGCACAGCAGGTGGTCAAAGACCAAAATGGCCACTGTGGTTGTTTTGTATTTGAAAACATAAATGCCCGAGGGAGCGAGAGGTGAATAGAGGGCTATGGTAAAGATATAAGGTTATGACTGAGTGGCAGACAGGTATAAGGTGAACTTCAAATTTGTGAGACAGGAGACCTCCACTACAGGATTGATTGCAGAGAGTTACAATCGCTTTGCTGCACCAGATAAGCATGACAAGAATGAGCGAACTGCTAGAGTTGAAGAGTTTATTATTATTGGGTAAGCAGGTTTACTGAGCTCCGCAGCACTGTAAGAATCTGTACACTCACCTTCTGGTCGTTTTTTCCCGAAATTTGTCTTCAGCTCGTTGTAACTAAAGCTAAAACACCGAGTAGGCCTGCAGTTACCTGTGGTTCATTCCTGCATAGAAAGCCACACAGACTGAGCTCACCGGAGTTATAATGTGCACCACACACTGATCAGAAAGATGTAAAAACGTACTGATTGGTGTTATAGTAGCATAATTTTAGCTACGCAAAGACGTATATTTTCATTATGCTGCTTAATGTCCTCTTATCTGAATTTCGCATTGCTTGTCCTATTTAATTGATGGTACTGTTTACTTCTGCACACTCCCATCAGAGACGGCGCTTTGGTTGATGGTAAGTAACTAGCTGTTGCTATGAAAGCTAAAATCAATGAGTGGATATTTCTGTCCCCGCGGATAACAGACTTATTTGTTTAGCTGGACTGAATAAAACACATCTCCCTCACAGGCTGGTCGAATAAACAGCATTTGGAAATGAATAGAAGGAGAAGAATTTATCATGTGAATGTGGGTGACCAGGTTTACAGAGCTGCAGAAACAGCTGTAAGCCACAGTGCTGTAAGGAATCTCTGCATTCACCATCTGGTTTGGGGTTTGTCTCCAGATGAAAGCATTTTTCATGTGTTAATATTCACATGGCGATGGATGTGTTTAGTACCTTTATTTTGTTGTGACTAAATTTAAAAGCAGGCCTGCTTAGAGATCACCCAGCCTCGCAAGTATCTTTCCATCATTCCTGCATATAAAGATGCACAGACTGATCTCATTGGAGGCATCTCTGATCTGAATGCCAGTTTTAACTGTAACACTAAACTCTGTATGCGTGAAAAAAAAGACATTTTATTTTAGATTTTATACAAATCTCTGTTTAATGAAGCAAATATGCTAAAGAATGTCTCCTAGTAGAGTTCTTTAAAATTCCAGCTTAATGATGTTGAAGTAAAAGATGGCTGATGCTTTTATTTTTAAAGTTTGTGCAACATTAGTGCTAATACAGCTAGCCAACAACTGTAAGCACAATAATGGTGTGCATTCGGATACTTCTACTGAATCTCCCTATGTGCATTTATTTAAAAAAGCAATTATTCGACACTAATAGTTTCGAGAAACTCATAGTGTGCAAACGTTTTAGGCAGGTGTGGGAAAAATGCTGTAAACCAAGAATGCATTGAAAAATATAAATGATACTTGTTTATGTTTATATAAGGATCAACCAGTTACACCAAACTGGTGCTAATGAGCATCAGTTTCACATGTGCAGATTGAAACACAGTCATTAACTGGGACGTTAACAGCTGTGTAGACGGCTTAAAACTGGGTGAGAAAAAAGCCAAACTCTGCTACCAAGGTGAGGAAGCAAGTGGAAGACAAGACACAAGGCAGCAAGGGCTCTCCCAAATATTTCAAAGCCGGGGTTTCAAGATGTGCTGTTCAAGCTCTTTTGGAAAAAGCACAAAGTTACAGGCGCTGTGGATTGTGGAAGCAATGGTCAGCCGAGGAAAGCAGCAGATGAAAAACGCACCAACCTTATTTCCCTTCAAAATCGGAAGATGTCCAGCAGTGCCATCAGCTCAGTACTGGCACAAGGCAGTAGGATCCAGGTACACCCATCTACTGTCCAGCAAAGTCTGGCCAGAAGTGGTCTTCATGGAAGAATTGCAGCCAAAAAAGCCATACCTCAGAAACAAGGTCAAGCAGCTTAACTTTGAACAAAAACACAGGAACTGGGGTGCAGAAAAATTGCAGCAGGTGGTCTGGACTGATGAGTCCAAATGAAATGAAATATTTGGCTGTAGCAGAAGGCAGTTTGTTTCCTGAATGGCTGCAGATATAATAATGAGTGTTTGCAGGTAACAGGGAAGCATGGTGGAGGTTCCTTGCAAGTCTAGGGCTGCATTTCTGCAAATGGAGTTTGGTCAGGATTAATGGTGTGCTGAGAAATACAGGCAGATGCTTATGCATCATGCAATACCATCAGGGAGGCTTATGATTGGCCCCAAATTTATTCTGCAGCAGGACAACGACCCCAAACATACAGCCAATGTCACTAAGAAATATCATCATGTAAAGAAGAAGAAGTTGGAGGTGATGGTATGGCCCCCACAGAGCCCTGATCTCAACATCATCAAGTCTGTCTGGGATTACAAAAAGAGACAGAAGGATTTGAGGAAGCTTACATCCACAGAAGATCCGTGGTTAGCTCTCCAAGATGTTTGGAACAACTTACCAGACGAGTTCCTTCAACAACTGCGTGCAAGTGTACCTAAAAGAATTGAAGCTGTTTTAAAGGCACACCAAATATCAATTTGATTTGGATTTCTCTGCTGTTCATTCACTTTAATTGATGAAAATAAACTATTAAAACTTCAATTTTTGAAAGCATTCTTAGTTTACAGCATTTTTTTCCACACCTCACCTGGATTTCCCCCGGAGAAATGCTCGAGTAAGTTAGCAAGTTGCTAAATCAGCCAGGTAGAAAGTTTTTTTTTTTTCTTATTCTTGTTTTTTTTTTTTTTCCACCTCATTCTGTTGCAATAAGCTGTAATGATGCTCATTACCACCCAATGAAGCCGGAGGGCAGAAAAATGCTCATACCTGATTACTCTAACAGTACCTAATGGGCAAAAATGGGTGAATATCACACTTGATTTGCCAAATATACGTCTCGTTAAGCAGCCACACTGCTACCTGCCAAGATCTGTTTTTCCTCTTAGTCATGTTAGTTCATACATTGTTTGTGTAAAAAAAAAAAAAAAATCGCAGGCATACCTAGAATATGTTGTTTTGAAAGATTTGTTGGTGTCACATTTATATATTTTTTGTGACGCATCAGTTCATTTATTAATTTTGCTCGCACGCAGTTGGAGGTGACTTACATAACAATGAGGACAATAAATAAGCATGTTTGCACAAAGCATGCATCTGCAGATGTAGCCTGGACACTAAAAACATTTAGCTTTAAAAAGCTCAGTTAAAAAGCAGTAACACAAATACACCAGTTTTCTTCAAAACCTTTTTCCCCTCCCCTTTAAACCCACGTCCATCTCGGAAAATTGAAATTTCCTTTGCAATTACACACTACATCAAATCAACATAATGGAATTCCATTTTTTGAAAATCTCACTATCACATCCCGAGTGTGCATCCAGCTGTCACCAATCTTAAAATGCACATGCATGAAATTATCAACTTACTCATAGCAAAACAGGACCGTCAGCCAATAACGTGTGTGTCACCGAGGACGCGGCTTCTGTTTCCCCTGCATTTGGTGTGTTCTCATTTATTCCTTGTCAGCCTTGATGATGATAAAGTGACAAGTGGTAAAAGGTGGTTGTCAGGAGAAGACGCGTTCTTTCTTCTCTGTACCTTCTGGTAGCTATCAGGGGTTCTGATCGGGCTGAGAGCAATGCTCGCCACACTGAAAGGTTCAATAGCCCTCAAACTGCAACAAAACCTGTTTTTGTTCTGTGACTGACACCGAGTCTCCACATATATAGTCCCTGTTGAGTAACAATGTATATCAATGTCTTAATGGGAAATAGGATTTGGGGATTTTTGATAGAAAAAAAAATATCTTTAAAGGGAAAATTGGAAATGTATTATATACGGGATGATCTGAAGGACGTTAATCAATGTGACAGTTGTAGAAAACATTATCATAACACCTTAGAGCTTTTCCTGTTATCTACTAACAGACGTGTGTTTGGATGACAGGACCTCAATGCAGTGCACGAGAGCAGAAAACCTTTCTCATATCGCATAAAAACTGCACCACTATTGGCGGAGTTTATTGATTCATGCAATCCCAAGTAATCCTACAAAATGTGTGAGCTATGTATGCTCGTGCAGTATTTTTTTTTCTTTTTTACATATTCAAATAAGCTGTCGAGTGGTACAATAGCTACTACTGTATCATACTCTGTACTTCAAAACTTAAATGTACCATCAAAGTTTGGTTGGTAAGAAATTTCCATTTGTAAATTCCCCGTTTCTGTTTTGCAGTTGTTGATGGTCACTTGACAACCCGAGATATCTTTTTGTCATCAAAGGATTCAGCTTTGAAATGTTTTCTCTCTTCTAAAAATATGTAAGAATTTTTTTTTTCTTTATTTATGTCTCTTAGCTTGTCACATGAAAGGCCATTATCGCTTCCTCTTCTGAATTTTCTACAGTCTACCTGAATGATCCACTGGTCTGATCTGTGGGCTAACAGTATCTCTTTGATAGTCTTTGTATAATCTGATATTTTAAGTTAACAGTAAGGGTCCTCTCGATATACTGCAGTTTATATTAATTCTCCTTCTCCCCTTCTGCTTTTCTTTGTAGCTCTGCCGCTCTCTCTCTCACTTTCATGTGAAGGAGTAGACGTACTGTACTTCATCACTGGGTGAGCTTCTGCTTCAAAACACACAATCCTGTTAGAAATTGGCACAGCCTCATCCATTCGATGCCAGTCAAAATATTACAGTCTGCTCACTGATATAATAAACAATGCATATTATGCCGTCCATAATGAGATTTGTTTATATGTTTGCCTGGTGGAGTATGAGTTGGAACAGTGCCATGTGGATTAAGCACCTGAATCTGTTTACCTTGTTTTACAGGTTTAAATGTGTGTTTGTTCACAGTTGTTGCTGTTTGAACCTCAGCAGAAAGACGTGGATGCTATCGTGACAAAGCGATGGGCTTTACTAATATGAGCCAAATGTCTGATCAGGATTCAGCAGGTGTTCTGCGTGGAGGAGACTGACGTTTGGTCGGGACCATCCATCAGAGCTAAATGGCAGATGGTCTTCTCTGTGGCCAGGGAGGAAGTGCACTAACACAATTGCTGCAGAAACACAGGGAGCACTCTACCTGCTGATAATCCACTTCCGCACAGACAAAGCCGCTTTAATCTGCCCGCTCCGTCCCTGCGGGCGGGGGG
>JAVDPK010002267.1:563869-579866 GCA_034780415.1 Cichlasoma orientale | reverse complement strand
TCGGCCCGCGCCTTCCCTGCATCCCCCCCCCCCCCCCCCACATGACAAGGCCAGGCTCCATGCTGGTGGAGAATCAGCATTGATCCACTGCACGTATGTACACAGGCTAAGCACTGAAAGGCCATGTTATAATAAATCCTTAATCATTCTCGTATGTGACAGGAGGTTCACAGACAATTAATACAAACATTTAGAAATAATTAGAAAATTGCAACTTTACGTTTAATTGCTCTTTACTTAATTAATGTTAAATATTATCCTGGCATCCGGATGAAGTGGAGGATGCACAATTAAAAGTGACAGATTATATCAGTAGTGACTTATGACATATGATACATACAGTACTGTGACTCACCAAACACAGAATTGAATACCCGCTTGCGTTATTACGACGGTTGTGCAGTGATGCAGGAAGTTATTCGTATAAGGCACTTAAACAATGTTTGTGCTATTGTGGCAAAGACACGTGAATTTTAGGCAATTTGTTTGAGTATGTTGAGTATAGAGATGCTGTTTGAAAGAGGATCAAATATTTGGTTGTTCAGCAATTTCAATAAGATTTAGTTATTTTTTCATTTGGCTGTAGTTTAACTAAATTTTAAACTACCTTTCAAATGTTTAGAAAAAAAAAATAAACAAACCTTATTTTTTGTGCTTTATTTTTTTCTGATTTAATGAGTACAGATTACCAGGTCATGTTTCAGCCGAGCCCATGCTCATTAGAAAAGCCAGATATGGAGCGAGACCCATCAGGTGCATCAGGCCAGGACCTGGAAATCCCACAGGGAGTCATTATGTAAGAAAATGAGGTTTGATTGAGATATTTTCCAGGGTTTTCCCACTGATTGGGCTTCATTAAACAACGCAGACTTATTGAGGACTCCTATGTTCATCACTCAGGCATCAGAAAGGGCTGCTGTGCTGAACCGCTGCCCAGATCAAAGCTAATTTATAGCAGGTTTGTCTTTCCGCATCCTAGTGTGCTGAGCTGTTTTGCGTATGAACTATTTAACAGTTTGAATAACGAGTTGTCCTCTTTTCTTAAGGCGTGAGCACTGGAGCTCTGCAGGGAGGAGGTGTCAGAGCGGAATAAGTAGGAGAGAGGGAATGAACAATTAGTGTAGAGTGGTGGAGCAGTTCCATGACAAGCAGAGGCGAAGGGGGAGGGAGCCCTGAAAGAGGCCAGGTGCAATATCACATCCTTCCTGTCAGTGGGCTTAAAAGGAGAGCAGAGGAAGAGCTTTTAGCTCCGAAGGGACGCATGTGGAATGCTGACCATAGGCTGGAACAATCGACTATTCAGTGTGCGTCTCATCCATGTGCCCTACTGGGTCGGGGAGGTATCTACCAAGTAAAAAGTGTTGCCAGCATCTTCTGAGGTGCTTGGAATACCGACAAGAAAAATCAGGTCTGGAGGATGAGAGCTGACCTTGATCATTGCAACTGTGATTCTCATGCATACTAGTTAAAAGAAGTACACACCATACATTGTTCATGTTTTTTGAATGTATAATAATCTGAGAATGTTTACACAGAGCATTTTTTTACCTTTAGCTGTAAAAGGGGCAACCCCCCCCCCCCAAATGAACAAACAGTAAACAATGTGCTGATTCTGCAGGAATGAATTGGCATTATTTATGTCAGAAATATTTATTCTATTGCTTTTTTATGTATTTTCTGCTTTATTTTCATCATGCTATGCTTGAGCATAAAAGTCACTTACCTTCAGAGGGTAACAGTAGATGCAATTTGTTTTTTTCGTCATGCCTCGGAGTTCTGAGGAGTTTTAAGCACGTCTTTGTTCTAATGCATGTCTTTGCTTCAATTCAGCAGCTTCTCTGAGGGAACTTTATTGTCCTATTTTACAGATTATATAAAATGCAAATTTGTGACATTTGAAGTTAAAACACATCAGGATTAAAGGGAGGGATGTAAAGTTAAATAAACTAAACTAAATCATAGATGGCAGATTTGTTACTGCTGCACACATCTGGTTGTCAGACCTGATATTTTTGATTGGAAACTTAGTAAGTGTGTCCAAACTTTTGACTGGTACTGCATTTTATGTGTGACAAAATATATTTAAATAAAAATATTTGTAAAACCAGTACTGTACAAAAGTCTTGAGCCACCCCTCATTTCTTTATACACTGCTCAAAAAAAATAAAGGGAACACTCAAACTAGGATGTGAACTAGGAGTTTTTTTGAGCAGTGTATTTTGCTTCCAAGGAGCCAGACTTTATTATAATGCAAATTTGTACTGCGGTGCTGTGGGCTCCTCTTTCTGCCTGGGTGGGACCAGGATGTGCTGTCTGGCCTCTGTTGGGTCTTGGCATGGGCCTCGGGGACTGGTGGAAGTCTTCCTCCATGTTTCTGGCTCAGCAGGCTGGTATCCACCGCAGCTTGATCTTTGCTGTAGGTTGCGGCCACTTGGGGTTTCTGGGCTTGTGTGGGCTCCTGTCACCACTCTGTGTGTTGGTGTTCGGGCTCTGGTGGTTCTGGTGGCCTTGATGGGAGTGGAGGTGTCCTCATGGCATGGGTCATCGCACTGCCTGTTGCCGTTTCTTCTTATTTCTCTTTCCTTGTTTGAGTGTTTGATTTCTGGATTTCATTGTGGTGCATTTTTCCCACTTTGAAGGTAGATGACTGTTGAGGGTGGGATTTCATTGAGGACCATGCACAGATGCTCACAAGGGGGAACAGGGGGGGATTTATCAGAAGAATACAAAGTGACGGCTGTCTCAACCAACATCCAAAGAAGAGCTCTGAACGTCCTTCAAGAAGCCTGGAGAACTGTTCCTGAAGACTACTTAAAGAAATGACAATAAAAGCTGCCTCAGAGAGTTCAGGCTGTGAAAAATAAAGGTGGTCACTCCAAATAATGACTTTCAAGCTTGTTAGGGCTATACAAACTCATAAACTATTTTTCAATGTACAGTATGTTTGCACATTTAAATAAATTTCCCATTTTCCCAGCAAAATATGTAAAGAAATGAAGGGTGGGTCAAGACTTTTGCACATTACTGTATGCATTTGCCACACAGATTAAAAAGTAGACAGAGAAGAAGATTAAAAAGTAACCATCTTTACATAAAACTGTATTTCACTGGTAGAGATGACTTTTTCCTCCGATCCACTTTGTAATGGCCATCAGTCCATGTAAAGGATAAAATTTAAGTTTTTTTTAGCTTCCAGTTGCCTGTCTCTTTGATTGACTTTAAGTGCTACCCAATCACCATTTACTGGTGATTGCTATAAAATCTTGTCAAACTAGTTAATTGGTTCTATTAGCAGACCATTTTTGGAAAGGGCTTCCCATTTCTCCCAAGGGCAGCAGGTGTTGAAAGAACAACAGTGCAGCGACTTGATGCCAGGAGAACTGCTCCAAATTACATTCATTAAGGCCATTCAAATATAAGGACACTTATATAATTATGTGCTATTAAAGAATTCAAACAAGTTTGGGAATGGTTTAAAAATCAAGTCAAATTAACAACCTCTGTAGAGTTTTAATTGTATTCTCAATCTGGGGAGCAATTAAAAAAAAAAAAAAAAAAGACGATGTGCTTCAAAATGTTTGTGGTGTCTTTTGTTTCTGCTCAGAGAGACATCACAAGATGTCTTTGCTTGGTCAAAGTCCCCGCTGGGAATTGCTGGTGTTTGTCCATCATTGATTAGGAGCGTCTGTTAACAGCATGCACTAACATCTCAATTCTCCAGTGATGAAAGTGCCAGGTTCAATAAGCACCCTCTCTGCTCTCATAGCTAGAGTGTCTTTTTGTATGTCACAAGCATGCGAAGCTCCGTCTTTTCTTCCGCATTGACGTTCTTCTTCTGAAAGTCGATATCAGCCACAGTAGACCATAGGATTTAAAAAAAAAAAAAAAAAGAGGAAGGGCACAATGTTCTTTAAAAGTTTTGACTTTTAAGGTAGAAATAAATAAGTAAATAAAAGCTTTTCTTCTTCATAAAGGCTTAGACTGAAAAACAGAATCAATTTTTATGTCTTGACATTAGCGTATATCACAACAGACCAAAAGATTAGCGAGATTAGCCAGTATTTCCACTCACACAGCTGCTCACAGAAACACAATGAAGGAATTCTATTGATCAGTTTGCCAGTTCACAAATGGGGACTGACAAGGTAGAGGACATTTTGTAAAGGCGCTGAAGGTTGCCTCAATCTAACCCTAAAGTATTCATTAGTCCACTGTCTTGGACAACAAATATACTGTTTGTGAAGCCTCCGGGTGCTCCCCTTTTGTCCTTGCAGAACTTTTCTGCCTGCACTGTTTTTAGAGTGCAACACACTGAAAACTGTTAGGTGAATTAAACGGGGAGCGATAACAGCATAAGCAAGCCATATGGGATAACAGCAACAGCGACAAAATTGACAGAAAAACAACACTGACAGAGTAACAACAACAAAAATCAACATTTTCTTTTTTTTTCAGGTGGGGGAAAGATATCGTTTGGACATAATGAAAAGGAATGTATCAGAATGCAAAAGCCTAATACTGATAGTGATGCGCACAGACACATAGACAGTGCTGATTGTGATGTTTTTGGTGCGTGTGTGTGTGTTTTGTTTTGTATATTCCTACTTTGAATTAGGAAAACAAAGAAATCTTCATTATGAAAGAAAATTGGGTTTTCAAAGCCTTTCAGCCTCCTCACGCTTTAATCTTCCCACAGTTCTAGTAAAGGTTGAACTTTGTTTCACCTGTTCAAAGAATGCTGTTCCAGAGGCAGCCTCGCTTTTTGTTTTTGTTTTTCTGGCAAAATCAAATCCATCCTTTCTCTTCTGCAGACTGTTTTTTTTTCTTTTTTCTTTTTTTTCCTTTTTTTTTGCTCTTGTTAAGTTTTTTTTCTGTATGGTAAACTTTGATAGTAATATACACTATATTGCCAAAAGTATTCACTCACCCATCCAAATTGCTGAATTCAGGTGTTCCAATTATGTCCATGGCCACAGGTGTATAAACCAAGACCAGACTGCTTCTACAAACATTCATGAAAGAATGGGTCGCTCTCAGGGGCTCAGTGAATTCCAGCGTGGTACCGTGATAGGATGTCACCTGTGCAACAAGTCCAGTTGTAAAATTTCCTCACTGCTGAATATTTCACAGTTAACTGTTGGGGGTATTAGAACAAAGTGGAAGTGATTGGGAACGACAGCAACTCAGCGACAAACTGATAGGCCACATAAGATCACATAGTGGGGTCAGCGGATGCTGAGGTGCATAGTGCGCAAACTTCATGTGGCCTTCAGATTAGCTCAAAAACAGCGTGTAGAGAGCTTCACGGAATGGGTTTCCATAAGAAACTCTTAATGTTTCAGCATACCAAGAAAAGTTTTGGACAATTTCATGCTCCTAACTTTGTGGGAACAGTTTGGGGATGTTCCAACATGACTGCGCACCAGTGCACAAAGCAAGGACCATAAAGACATGGATGAGTGAGTTTGGTGTGGAAGAACTTGACTGGCCCGCACAGAGACCTAAACCTTGTGGGAAGCCTTCCCAGAAGAGTTGAAGCTGTTATAGCTGCACAGGGTGGGCCGACATCATATTAAACCCTGTGGGGTAAGAATGGGATGTCACTCAAGTTCATATGTGTGTGAAGGCAGACATGTGAATACTTGTCCGGAAGGTTGTTTTTTTTCTCTACCATGGAAAGGATCCAGTGATCATCCACCTTTGTTGTGATTTATTGGCGTCCAGGTGGTTTCATTTATAAATGTAGCTTATGCATAAAATGAAAGAGGCATACACCGCTTTATTATGCAAAAGTTGGAATTTATGAAAAACAAACCCGAGAGAAGATTATGAGCGCCTTGCTTTAAACATACAAATAAAGACAGTTACTGCTAGAGGACAATGCAATCTGAAGAACCATTCATCAGCACCCTCAAATATAAACATAAACATGAAGTGTGACCGTTTAAGGTTTAGAGGGCAGGATATGAGGCTGATTTATGTGTGCATAAGTCAGCATTACATGTAGGTGTGCACATCCTGTGGGCTCTTTTGTAAATGATTTTAATGATTTTTAATGATACCAAATTTACCAATGCTTTCTTTTTTTTCTCTCAAAATGCAGCAAACTGCAGATTTGGCCACTTTTAATGTTCCTGATATTTCCCTGACTGTTTAATTTTTGCAGGCTCTGACCTTTTCTTTACCAAACTGCCACATTTTGAATCATCTCCAGACCTTTTGCAAGCTTCATTTATGAAGTGAGTGAACAACATTATGGATTACATTTGAGCCCCTGAAAATACTGGACTGTGTATACAGATGTCTGCAATTCCCTCAATGATTAACAAAATATTTGTGTTCAACCCCTTGGATTAAAGTTGAAAGTCTGCCCTTTAAGCCCATATTCGTCATATGACTTTAACCTTAATATGTTCGGGCACAGAGCTAAAATAACAAAAAGTGCACCATTATCCAAGCATATTTGGTCCTAATTTACCATTCACCAGCAACATGACAGCATTCATGTACAATATTGCTTATTAGTGACACAAATAGCCTACCACTAAAAGTAAGTCATGCTGTATTGTCCATAAAAAGCCAGTGTTTGTCTATACCAAAGTTTCAGTGTGAATTTCAAATACATGATGCCACTTAAATACCATGTGGTGCTGGATTTGATGAGGAGCAAAACATAAGAGCCGCTTTTTCAACAGCGATTGAGGTGTTTGCGGATATTCTTTGGGGCCCTCTGATGAAAAAATGGCCAGGCAAATGCTGCCCGACTTAAGAACATGCTGCTACCCAGCTCTAGAGTTAAAAGCCTAAAGTGAGATTAATCACTGCTGCTGAGGGGGATGATGTTCTTTGTATCTGGTAATTTATGGTCTCTTTACCGCTGAGACCCTGAACCAACATCACGCCTCTCACATACTGTACATACTCTGCCACTAATCATGAGCGGCTCCTTAGGCACCTCTTTAGCAAATGTACTCAGCCACAAGAAGATGGGCTGGACGTAAACAAGTTATAAGGGCTAACACAGCTTCTTTGAGCTGCTTTACAATATCCTACAATATCCCCTTCTTCCACCCATTCAGGAATGCTCTGACACAGGCACTAGTCACTTTTGAAGTAAGATATAAGTATGATGCCGACATAGTATCACAGAAAAGGAGCGATGTATATGGAAATAGCTTAGCATGGGAAAAGACAGGTTGTAGTCTGGAGGCCTTGCAGAGGATCAAAGTGAACAGTAACTTATTTTAGCCAGGTCTGATGTGGGAACAGGATAGTAAGCAGAGCTCTCCCTGCAGTCAGAACCTGACTCATGGTATAGTGAATATTTCATGGCAAGCGTCACAGACCTGACAGCAGTGCTGGCCACAGGGCAGCTCTGATAGACAGAAGAAAGCATGTGTATAGTGGGGTGTTAGAGGGGCGGGGGCATTAGTATTCATAGTATGGGCATTTTATTTACAGGCATGTGCACGCCATATGAAGTGTAATAAACTATCTATAACAGAAAACACAATCTCAGAAAAATTATAGTTTTTTTGTTTGCCATCATAAGGAGGCTTCAATGTTGACTGGTGACTTACATGTCTACAAAAATCCCCCAAAAAACCTATTAAAAAGCTTCACTTTAAAATAGTCCTCCTTATGAAGACAGAGCATACTGTTACTGTCACTGGTTACTGTTATATCATTGTAAAAATATAACTATTTCTCAGTTTAATAACATTCCTTGTCACCCACACATTTTCATAAGTGTGCAATATTAAGCCAAGCCCTTAATGCACTGTTGCCCCCTAACAGTTTTAGGAGGCTCCATTCAGCTTCAAAAGCTCTGATGGGCTCTCTGGAGAGGCCAAATCATGTAGTCTTATTATAGAGGAGACAAATCAAGTGTACCAAAACCCTCCCCTTCAGCCCTACTTTCTCAAGGTTATTTTCAAAGATAGCTCATGTCTTAGTACAGTATGTGGGTTGGGCTTTAAGTAAGACCTGCCACTGGAGATGCAGCGTAACCCTATGCAGTAGAAAAGAAAGGGTTTCAGAGGCCATGGGTGTATCTAATTTAAACCCTTGGGAGGCTTCGATGAGCACTGGCTTTAGTCCCAGTAGAATAAAGTCAGGCCACTTTGTTTCTGGGTGTGTTGGGCTTCACACACAGCAAAGGCTCTGTCAACTTATGTCTCAGCATTACAGCACTCAAAGGTAATGAGATTTAGGCTTTCTGCATCATAAAGTATGGACACCCTTGAGACGGCGGTGCCCTTGTTCTGCCTAGGAGCACAAAACAGACTTACATAATATCAGAATCACCACATATTACACTGAAAAATGATTATGGACTCCAGAGAGGCATGTTCCTTCTGTCAGTGATATTTTAGCTGTCACATCGGATATCTCTCAATAGCGCACTCGCTGGCTCCGCTTTCACTTGCAGGACCAAATACCGCATTTCCTGCAATAATAGCTCACTGAATTCAAACAGATGAATCTCTGCAATCATCCTTTCCACACTGATAAGCACACTGTAATTTACTCGAGGAGCATTTGTCAGCGACATTACTTAAATTTACCTGTAACAACTGTCACATTCCCCATTTTTAAATGCACTGCACTGTGACGATGGGACTGCTGCAGCATTGTATTACTCTTTGGTGGGAATCCAGGCATCACTAACATTGATTTCTTATATTTTATACTGCATTATAATGAACTCCCCTCAGTCAAGACCTGTCACCATGCATTACTGTCTGACCACACCAAATGAAAGCTATGCTGCCTTTCAGGCGCTTTAAATGAAATATAACTGCATAGATGCAGACAGGAAAACAGGATAAACTATGCAAAAGAATTGCAATATGGACATCTCTGCTTTTTCATCTCATTTGATGAAAATCTAATGTTTATTTGGCTGTTCAGTTTTACTTATTCCATATGTGCATGTATAAGGAACTCGTTCACAGAGGACAATAAAGAAGAGAAAAAGAAAAACAGGTGATATGTATATATATGTTCCATTTTTGAGAATATACACAGGACTGAGTTGATTTCTGTCCTCTTGCAACTTAATCTAATCATAAAGTCTTGCCCTGCAGTGGCATCAAATGTTAAAACCTAAATTTATTAACTATTTAAACCGTTTTTCATTTGGATGCATCATCTTGTTAAAGATTATCTCCTTTTTCTTTGGCGAGTGAACTAATAAATCAAAAAGCTTGAATAGTAAAAATTGATTTTAAGAGCAGAGCTAAAGGTCCTGATAACTGTGAAAGGTGTATGTATCTGCATATCATCAAAGCATGTGACACCAGCTGGCAAAAATCTGACTTATTAGGAGCACGACTTCCTCCTAAAAGGGTGTATACTATTGAAGAGACGGTTCCGAAAAGTACATTGAGTTCTTTCTTGTAAAACTTTCACAAAAAGAACAAAACCAAACGATACAGTATCTGGACTGTGGCAGGGCAGCCCTTCATATCAGCCAATCTTGCCTGAGGCTGAGATCCGGAACCACCCAGCACATTTCTCTCTTACCCTCTCTTTTTCCTCTTCTTCACCATGTTTGACTCGTCACTACTGTTTAGTCCAACTGAACTGTGCCAGTAACAGTGAAAGAATGTGTGCTTGTGTGCATTGTGCCTAATGGCAGATCTGCGGTTGATATCAGTGTATGCGGTACGCTGCTGCTATCCCCCCACAACAACATGTGCTGGGCTCTTCACGTGTATGTACTAAGCAGGAGTAAAGAATTGTCATCCAGGCAGGTAATTGGCTGATGTTTACACCGCCTTTGGCATATCCCTCCTACCCCGCTTGACACATCTGTAGTGTTCATTAGAGCCGAGGAGCCCCGTGCTTTACTGTGTTAACAAATCTGGCCTCTCAGGCTGCTCACTTTGCAAAGCAAGTTTCCAGAGCTCAGTACTTAGATTCATGTTGGAACAAATCAAAAATTGAACTTAAATAGCCTTTAGACTAATTTTAGAAGAGCACATGTAATGTAAATGCATTAAGATCCAGTTTACGCTTTGCTGAATCCATTCATAAATAGCTACTGATGTTCCCGGGAGAGCTCATGCTATTTTCTATAAATAAGTCATACTTTTCAGTATGTTAATATTATGGTTAAAGCACACAATAAGGGTAAGAGCTACCAGATAGTGCAGAAGCAAAAAAAAAAAAAGAAAAAAAGAGAGAGAGAAGAAATATAAAACATATAAAAACTGGTACTGAGGAAGGTTTACCCCAGGTGCTCAAACGCCAGATGGAGAAACAGCTGAATCAAGTCCAGGGAAATAGACTCATCATCAGCTCCAGCCTCAAAATCTTCATTAAGCCCAAACCAAAGAGAGACAGACGAAGTAAGTGAGAAGAGAAGACATAAACGCTAACAACAGCTTGTGTAAGGACAAATTAAAATTCAAAGTGGTTTCACGGCAGAGCAATTTAACTCCGAAATCCAAGGCTTAATAGATTAAATCACAGAACTATGTGCATGCCAAACTTTGTATTAATGAAAGTTTTCAGAACATTGTAATTATACAACCACAGTCTATGCATGCCCAGTAATTTCAAGAGAAAGGGTTGAGTGCCCTTATATCATCTTCATTATGTAAGTTGGGATGTTATTCAGCAAATGCATCCTTCATTGAATTACTGGATGTATTTCATAATATTAGAAGCATTTGTCACTCCAGAATCCCTCTTGCCTCTCTGAGAATGGCATTACTTGACGACACAAACTATAAGAGAGTTACGCTTTAATCATATTAATTTGCGCACTTTGGAATCCAGACTGTTTATTGTGGGTATGAGACTCTGACTCATCATATCGGTACTTAACTCAATTTGAAATATGAAAAACAATTTCCTAAAAAGCCGTTCATACTCGGAGCAATTTTTATCTTTGAAATCTGATTCTCAAGGTGCTCACTGTGAGAATCACACAAACTTGATGCAAGTTATTTAATGAAGTGAAGTGTAACAGGGCTAATATAGAGTTACTTATGACTAAAAAGTAGGACATATATATTTTGTGTATATATATTAAATCACTGGGACAATCAATAGACTCAATAACAGAATATTTGTTTAACAAATAGGTGTACAACTACTTTGTTCCATTTCCTTTCTCTACTCATTCATCTATCGACCATCTGGAGAGGTTTCATTTCGTGCCCAAAGATACTTCGGCATGTGGAGGTGCTGAAAATCAGCCAATCTCGTGATTGCTGTAAAACCCGCTCTGCCTTCTTATCTGAGCTAAGCGTTGGGATCCCTGGAAGTTTTGTATATTGCTGATGTATCCTCAATTCAATTACAACCGTAGCCTTTGTTTGTGAACTATTAAATTACATTTATTACTATAATACACTATTTAAAAGGTGCACTGTGTAGCTTGTATAATGGTGTGGATATTAAGTTAGAGGCATATAAAGACAATGCTGGCTTGAATTTGCCTCATAAAGCACTTCCCCGTATCTTTCAAGTCTTTTTGTGCCTTTCTCCATTTTAAGCGAAATTACTGGCAATTGGCCTCTGGGAAATCATTTCAGTTGCCGTGGAGGGAACAACAATGGACTGTAATAACACATGACCTTCAAGGTGTGAGGTGACAGCAAAACTCCTCTACAAGATGGCCAGCCACAGCCAAATTAGCAGGTACAATGTGTCTGTGTGTGTGTGTGCGCGCGCGTGTGTGTGTTTGAGAGAGGGAGAAAGAGAGAGAGAGGGGAGCCTCTAGGCATTACCTGAAAGAGCTGTATGTGAGAACAAAAATGTCTGCCACAGTTGGATTGGAAATTAGGCATCATGCGTCCTGCCTCCTTCACGCTCTATCTAGGCGGCTCCATCAATTAATTTCCAGAGGTGAGAGTGCTACTGCGTTGTCCTGTGCGCTGCATATAAAAGGGAAACTTCAAACAATCTTGCAACCTAAACGTCTGTTTACATCAAAATACACCAAGCAGGCATAAAGCTTGCTACCCCTAGTGTGTGATTTTAATTAAGATGCCGGCGTTGTGGAATCAGAAAGGCGTGATGTCCAACAAAAACTAGGCATAGCAGATAGGCTTTTTTCCACTACCCCGCTGCTACCTTAATGGCACTACAATAAATCCCTCCTCCATTAAATGTTCATACATTTATGCCACAAGGTGAAATAACATCACGATATTCACAAATTGAACAGACTGTAAAAGAGGCTGGAAAGAAAGAAAGGGCAACTTAAACATGTGGAACGTGTTCCCGCCCTCATAAAGAAAAGTCTTTGTTTTTTTTGTTTTTTTGCTCTCCTAAATTATGTATTGCTCGCGCTATCTTTGTCGTCTTGTTTTTTTTATTGGCGTATTGCCACTTTACCGCACATTACTGCCACTGTTAACACCCGTCGCAGCTGGCGGAAATCAGAGTCACATTGTCTAGTGATCACGGCCTGCATGTGCATGTTTGCAAACACACTGATAGAAGACACGGCGCGAACAATAACACGCCGCTCGACAGCCTCGGCAGTGGCAAAATTCAAATGCAATGAGGTCAGATTAGCTTCTGGCAGGATAATGAAGCTGAAATGTACATATGCGTACATATTAAAGACATTCGAAAGAGTTAAAAGTAAGATATTTCCATACACACAAGCATTTAATGACAGCACAAGCTATCATTAAATGGTTTGATGAGGATGTAAATTACACAGGACTCTCTCCCAATATCATCACAATCAAGAAAATTTGTAGTATCTATGCCAAGGAGCGCTGAAGCTGCTCTGCCAGCATGCAGCTTACCAGACTTTTGTGTGTTGTTCTCTCGTTTGCTTTGTTGTAGCTGAGAGAACCCAGCATATCCAAGATGCTTTCAGCCAATGTAAACCGTGTAGCGTCTCCATGAGGACATTTTATCTGCACATTTCAAATGCGACTCCTGTTCGGTCCTAAAGCTGCGTGGCATCGAAACCAAATAACAGCACGCTTTTAATTCCAGAATCTTTCCTACTGATGTCAAATGAAAACAGAATGTGTAATATAGGTTAGATTCAAAATTATCCACAGATTGTAGCCACAATAGCGAGCATCTTGGTATTTTACCATGGGAGCAGGATCAACATCAATAGAATCGAGTCATATCTGATTCTACTTTATCAAACTGCATGTCAGGACATATATACCATATTATATCAGAATGATATAGTTGGAGAGGATACATTAAAATATTGTCTCTGAATGTCAGTCCTACTCTGACTTCATCATTACTATGTCAGGGCCTGGACAGCCCCGCACGGAGTACCTCTGACTCGTTCTGCTGCCTTTCTGATTGCCATGGGAGATTAGCTGACCTCAGGACCTGAAAGGAGCTAGTATCACTTACCTTGACCATGCTCTCTGTGTTCTGAGGGGTTTCAATCAGAGCTGGCACCAAGCTTCCTTTCCTCAGTAGCTACACTTGGAGGTCAGGGTTCTCTATAAAATCAGCTTGGGACAAATAGCTGGTAGAGGGTTGACTAATGGAGAGTAGATGACAGGGTCTGCATAAAGGAGACAGGGAGGTAAGGTATGGCACAGAGCAGTCTTACAACACTTTGTTGTGTACTTTTTTTTATGTTACATACTCGTTTTAAATGGATTTAATTTTTTTTCTCACCCACGACACAACAGCCTACATGATAAAGATTTCTGGATTCAAGTCTTTTACTTAGTACTTTGTTAAAGTACCTTTGGCAGGAATGAGACTCTTAAGTGTTGTTGGAAATTATCCTACAAGCTTGGCGAACACTTCTTTTGAAAGTTTTTCCCATTATGCTCTCCAGAATCGTTCCAATAGGTTGACCTGACGCACTGGTGCGCAGCCATTTTTAGGTCTCACCAGAGATGTTCTGTTAGGTTTAGTCTCTGACAGGGCTTCTCCATGATGTTCACAGTCTGCATTCTTTCTCTAATACCAATTATAAAATCTAGCTGTGACGCTATAGCTGTTTCAGCAAGGCAATTCCCACCCCCCACATTGCCAGAGTAGCGCAGGCCTTTCTGGATCGCGAGCATAACCAGACACTTCCTTGGTCAGGATTTAGTCCCGATATGTCTCCTACTGAACATGCCTGGGATATGCTGGGTTGACGTGTTCATCAGAGGCAGCCATAACCAATGGCCATTGTACAGATGCAGGCTGCACTCATCCGGGAATGGAGAGCAGTTCTTCAACAGATCAGACACTTGTGCAGTCCATGCGCAGACAGGAGACTGCTTGCATCACATCCAGAGGAGGCCATTTGATTTGGGATTTGGGATTGGAAGCAGTTCCGCTGTGAGACTGGTTACAGCGTGTGAGAAAAGGGGAGAGTAGTCTTAGCATCAACTCACAGAGACGACTCTTTTCTTAGCTGGGCTCTTGGGTTTGGAAAGTGCTGGGGCTACAATTATGCTGATTCAAGTATTTGAGTGCTCTGTTGTGAATGTTAATTATCAGTGGGTATCTGCATACTTTGCTATGCATGCATTTGTTAGCAATTTTCTTTCTACAGTCTACAACCAAATGAAGCAAAGAGCTGGATGATGATCAGATATTTTGAGTAATGTTCTTGATTATTATTTGGGGGGGATTTTGTATTATTTTTATTATGCAGGGCATTCTAGAGTAGAGCAAGGGGAAATGACACACATGAAAGAGGGCAGAATCGAATCCAGGCTCCTCCAGTCTTTTGGCATACGGGTCTACCAGGTGAGCTATAGATGTGTCCTGTTGTTTTTTCAGTAGTCTGCATGAACATTTACACATATATATGTTTAACAACAACTTCTTAGATATTTATTATCTACATATAGTGTAGGCGAACTCACATGGATTTTCAAAGTAAAACCTCCAAGTCAGTTATAGGGGTTTGAAAAGTCCACTCAGATTTAGCTTTCTATCAAAACGCAAGAAAAGGAGAGCAGGAGCAATCCCACCACAATTTCTCAAGGAGTTACATGTGGAAAAGCGTCTCTTCATAAACATGAAAAGGGAAACATAAACCATCATTTGGTGACTATGTTACAATTTGGGCAATACAACTACATCATCAACAGTGTCGCAAAGATGACCAGCCAAAATCAGATTCTCCCGGAGAATACACCGCAACAACAGTCACCGATATATTTGGAACAAGTTAAGCTTAACATTGCACAAAGGGTCATTTAACACTGTTATTAAGTTGTTTTGTGTTTTTTGTTTACTTTAACGTGTGAGAAAATGGATTAAAGACAGGGCCTACGCAACACCTAATGTAAGTATGTTAATGTTAATATTTAGTCGCTGTGTTGTGATGTAATTTGGATACGCAGATAGTCATCGATACTGAGGAAGTCGCAAGCAGGCATGTTTTATAAGCACTGCACTAGACTTAAATGCAGTTTTAAAAAAAACACTCCAAAAAACAGTTTTAAGAATTTTTTTTTTTTTATCAAATTCAATTTAAGATAATTCTGAAGTCAAGCAAATTGTTGAAAACCTTAAAAGGTTGCCAAATGCACTGAACTAAAGACACCTACAGGGTGGAGAGTCCCCAGGCAGGCAGGCAGGCGGAATGATTCAAGCAGCTCATGTGCAAAGTGCTAAAACAGAGGATACACTGTCATAACTGCAGAATAACACACTAAGCAGCACTTAGGAGAAAAACGCAAAACACAGGATGGTAATAAAGTTGTACTTTTTCCTCAATTGCTACAAGCATCAATTATTAATTTCATATTTTGGGAAAAGGCACTGTAAGTTTTTATTCCTAGCTATACTAAACAGGCCTATAATTTTAAAAACATCAACAAGCATTTTAATATCCTGAATCTCTTTGATCCAGCATGCATTACGATCTCACGCATGAGAATTTCTGGTATAATCCTTTTTGATTAGCATCTCTTAGCGTCTCCTACCTTTAGTTCACCTCGAAACTTTAAAAAACACACATCACACACACACACACACACACACACACACACACACACACACACACACACACACACACACACACACACACACA
>JAVDPK010002267.1:550393-563769 GCA_034780415.1 Cichlasoma orientale | reverse complement strand
ACACACACACACACACACACACACACACACACACACACACACACACACACACACACACACACACACACACACTCGCGGAAGAAGCCAGAAAGAGAGAGACAGAGGAAGAGAGAGAGTGAGAGAGCAAGAGAGTCCAAAGATGTTTTAAACATGAGGGGGGTTTGTTGCCTGTGTTTTGCTCTCAGCCATAATTAAATTCTTAATTAGCAAGCCCTATGGAAGAAATACATCAAGATAGAATTCAATTTAGAGCCCTTACTCATTTGGCCAACAGTAAAAGAAGAGAGAGGGGAAGAGACAATGTAGATGTAAGGAGGCAAACCCAGCAGCAAAAAAAACGAGCACACTGTTTTAACTTTAGCTTGCTCTGTGGGAATGCTGCTCCAGCAAATATAACTGCTTCTGCTGCATCCATATGAAAAACTCAGTGAGCCACTGTTGCCTGCATCGTGTCCATCAACTGTGGCCCAAGAGCAATAATGACATAGTGAAGGGATGTCATTATTTGCTTTTATGTCTCTCTGGCCCTTTTATTGTAACAACTGAGAATATGACAGGGATTTCTGTGTTGACTAGATGGACTACTTAACGTGTACCCGCACGCCCTGCTGCTGCATACGCGCTCCTTCAATACTGGACATGGTTACGCGTTTTCAGAAAAGTAACTTTAAGCCAAAAGAACGAGAACTGGATGTAGAAGAAGTAATGCAGCCCTGTTGCACACATCTTATGATCCTGAGCATCCTTCTCCTCACCCCTCAGAGTTAACCACGCCACACTGAACCAGGAAACCTCTACCCACCGGCTGGCCTGACAACTTTAACTCACCGAAGTGGGAAATAGAGAATCCATTTTTTAATATGCCTGCTAAGGTCTTTAGTCATGCCTGGCCTCTCCCTGCGTCTGTCTGGCCTACCCTATAACGGCTGCGACATGGCTCTGAGGTTCCGAGGAGGAGTATGGATTTGCAGCAGCCCTTTGATGTGTCAGCAGTGCGTTGGCGGCACACTTCTGTGAAATATTGAAATGTGATGCAACGACGATAGGTAAGGGTGAAGAGCTGCCAGGGGCTAACTGAATGTGCTCTTCCCTGCATGGCATTCCTTGGCTCTAGGTCCTCAATTCCTTCCTTGAAATTGGCAGATGTGTTGTGTGTGTGTGTGTGTGTGTGTGTGTGATTGCTTTACAAATAAGAGCATGTCTGCACATGTGCCTGCTTAAGTGTTCAATAAGTTCAGGTGTAACGAGGAAAACAAAAAATCCAAGAGTTCTTTGGAATTAGATTTGTCTAAAAAAAATAGTGATATACAAAAATAGACTAATTTGGGAGGAGAATACACAGCTCAGCTCCACAAACCTCTAGAGCGCTAGAGTGTCAACTCCCAGAGGGTCCAGTGTGCACGGAGGCAAGATAACAAATTTACTCATAGTCCGACCTTCGCTTGCACTGTAGAACCCTGCGGATTTGGAGTCTGACCGCAAGCATTCGGCATCCTGGGAGAACGGAAACCTCACTACCGTTAGTGAAGCTCAGGTAGTGGAGCTAGGAGTGGAGGAGATGATTGTGCAGTCAGATCAGCTCTGCGGAGGCGAGGGTTTAGAGGCTTTAACATGTACGCAGCACATGTAATCCCCAAGCTCCAGGGTAGGAGTGTGTGCCAGTAGGATTCTCAATGTAACTGCCATTCTGACGGGGACTGGGAAAAAAAAAAAGAGAGATATTTTTTTGTAACAACAACATTCACTTAGCATACTCTATGATGTAGCAGTTTTCTTCACATGCTCCACAAAGTCCAACAGACTCAGGGCTCTGGGTTTTTCTTTTACCTACATAACTAACTCATTGTGGAGCCACAGTTTGGCTGCTTGCACCTCAACCTACAAGTGGCTTTGCTTTGATTCATCAAACAAAATCAGCAGGTTTAATGAGTGCACGGAGATCCTGCTATAACCTCAGTGTGCAGCTCTGCGCGATAACCCCTCCATCTAATCAACAACTACTCAGAGCATGATGGGTAATGCTTCATTTCCCCTAAAAAGAACTGGAAATTCTCTGAAATAGAAGATGAGGGCATAGCGGTCATTAACATTTTCTGTCTGTTTGTTCTCCCCCTCCTCTTTCCCCTATCATACCTTTCCCTTCCCTTGGTTCACACCTCCCAGAGGGAGGGTAATGGAACAACACATCAGCACTGCTGCACCGTACAGGAACAAAAGCAGGAATGCTGCACTCTTCCAAAACACAAGTATAGTAAGACTTAGTTACTAATTTATGTATTACCTGTGACTAAAAAGGCAAATCGCTTACTACCTTTTTTTAACTTGGCATTAAGAAATTTCACTTACAGGATGAATTTATAACACAAGATGCCTACATCACAAATAATAGTGTTTGTTTGTTTTTTAAACTAACTGTCACATTCCATACATGTGCACACATGCACAACAGCATTGGTTTGGGGGCATTTTTCTCACTGCATTAGCAATAACCGGTAAATACAGCTCCACAGCAAACATATTAAAAGTCTTATTATTTTAAGTCTTTTAGATGTGTAGAAGTCTGGGCACCCTTTCACGTGTTTGACACCCTTATGCTTTTAAAGCCTCAGAACTTCCCTAACTTGTTTGTCTTGTAAGGCAGGTCAGTACCTTTCATTACAAACTGTCACCTGATGACATTTACAGAGCTTTATAATTTCTCTGACAGTGTGTCTACCTCAGGCACTTCACACAAGGGTGGCCGTCACTCAGTACAATGCCTGAAACCTTCCGACAAAACACCAAAGCCGCTGCTTCAGTTCTGCTAACGTGTTGCTCACAATATGCCTGCTCTGTGAACATAGCGCTTCAAATCTTGCAGTAACGCTTAGAAATTATGGGCTCCTCAGACCAACTGACTCAGGACCTGCAGAAGAATGCTATGAAGAGATATCAAAGCACTTCCAGCTTGCAGTTTCCAGTGACTGAAATGCCATTAAGAAATGGCAGTAAAGGGGAAGGGGAGAATTCAAGACAAGATCAAGAAGACCAAGAAAATTTCAAGTAAAACTGCACGTCCGCTCAACTGAGAAAGGTTTAGCTGGCCAAGGAGTGGGCTGTTCTTAATACAAAAAAAGCAGTCTATTTGCCTTTGGATCAAGGGGGGGTGTGGTTGCAGTTTCTTGTCCTCATTATTGAGTAGATTCCACGACAGAGGCACACACACATTTGCAAAAACTGCCAGACATGACAGGCTTTAAAAAAAAAAAAAAAAGCAGTCTACAAATAATATAATGAGGAAACCTCATCAGAAAACGTAATGTCTAAAATACGCTATATGTAAAAAATACTTGACCCCCTGCACATAGCACCTATAGGAACCGCCTGGCCATGGAAACCCGTGCCCTGAAGCTTGGAAGAATGCAGTTCTTGTGCTGATGTTAATGCCAGAGGAGGTTTGGGACTCGGGAACTTACTGAGTCAGCAGAGCGTTGGTGACTTTCACGCACTGTGCACCTCATCACTCAGCGACCCCACTCTGCACCTTTATGTGGTCTACCACTTGGTGACTGAGTCGCGGTGGTTCCTAAACGCTTCCATTTTGCAATAACGCCATTTACAGGAGGGACCACATTTCATGAACTGGTTCCAACAGCGGCATTCCTATTACAGCACCATGCTCGAATTCAATGAGCTCTTTAGAACAACCCATTTCTTCTTTTTTTGTCAAGGCAGGTGCTTGATTTTACACGCCTGTGGGAATGGGGCTGAAAACACCTGAATTCAAAGATTAAGAGGTGTGGCCCAATACTTTTCTCCATATAGTGTATATAAAACCATGTACCATTGGGGCTGAAATTCTGAGGAATATTTCCAGAAACTCTGCATTTATATGGGGAAGAAAAGACTTCACTCGATATCAGCAAATTCTCAATGCAAAAGCCACATAGTCAGTCAAAACTGAACAGAGGCTGGCAGGACAATGATCCAAAGCACACCTCAAAATCCACTATGAACTGCTAAAACCAAGATGACAGTCTCGGAACAGCATTCACTGTCCCCTGAGTCAAACAGCATTTAAAAAAAAACCTTTGGGCAGACCTTAAACATGCTGTGCATACATAACAGCCTAAAAATATCTCAGAGCTTAGAGTGATCTTTTTTTAATGAGTCCTTTTTTCCATGCTCTATGTGTAATAATAGTCCTGTGGAGCTCGCATTGTCGGTGTGGTCAGTAAATAACTGATCCATTACCTTGTTGCCATCCATTATGAAGAAATGGCCACAATTTAGTTATTAAGTTGCCTTGCCTTATTAACCAGTGTTCACAACTTAATGGCATAATTCCCACACATTGCAAACTGGTGCCATTCAATACTATGTTTCTCACATTACTAAGAGGGTCTACTTTATGATATATTATAAGAATGTGAGCAACAATTGATCTCATTCACAATTTATGGAATTAGATAACTGCATAAAGAAATCAATCTCACGACAATGCGAACACTAAAATGATCTGATCGGGTAACGCTGGCTATTATGGACGTATCCTCTGTAAGTAATCTATCATCTATGAAGAAAAAAAAGTTCTTTGAACACATGCAATATTCCCACATTTATATGCATGAACTAATGATTTTATAATATTAGGTTAAAGTGGCTTGCGTGCTCATTCAGCCAAAATAATGTGGTACAAGTGGCTATCTGAGCAAGAATAAATTAGATTTCATTCCCTCAAGTGTCTGCATGTTACACTGCTACAGAAGCAAAAGTCTTGGGTGAGGGCATCCTCGTTTTCTTTTTTCTCTGCCACTCACTAAGTGAGACTCATTCCAACGGTAGCAGAAGCTCTTGTTTTCTAGAAATCCCGTGTTTCATGTGAAATACCTGTCAGCCAGGAAACTGCCTTGAGACAAGCTTATTCATTCCATCACCTGTCTTCTCTGAGTGCTTGCCCTGTGTGCTGCCACGCTGCAGGGAGTCCATGATATCATCTTCTATTAGGAACTTGACTTTAACGTAGGGAACAGCCCCGTAATGGCATGCAGAGGCGATTGATGGGTGCTGTTCTTGTTTCAAGCTTAGTACAATGCTGGTTTGAGGGGGTTAATTATATCTAGGTCACTGTTTTTTTATGAGTTCTAAGTATGAGTAAAACACTGACACAATGGGGGGGGGGCTGCATGGGAAGAACATGAACACAAAAGAAAATCTGCATGTTTGTGTGCCTGTGCAGACAAGAGACACACACATGTGCACATATACACACTGCATAGTAAATCCAAAAATACTACATTTAGAAGCCTCAAGAGCAACTAAGCCACTGGATGGATGCATGCCTGGAAACTGGGTCATCTAAAGCCTTAAATGCAGTCTTTTTTTTTCTTTTTCCAGATTCCAAGTAATTCTTTTAATCTTCAACATCTTGCATTTGCATTTGTGCTACACGCTGTAGAATATGGAGAGCAGAGCAACAAGCAAAGGCTGTATAAGATTACAGTCTGAGCAGAACGGGTAACCATGCCCCACAACAGCTTTGCAATTTGCGACAAAAAACATCCTAACCAGGCAAAGATGAGATGAAAATGTTACCTGTAAAGGGAGTAGTGTACAACCCAAATGCATCAGTTCAGTCCATGTGTCGCAACATCAGGAGAAACTGCTGTAGAGATATTTCTTTTTACCCCTAAATGCCTCAAACAGCTCTTTTCACTTGGGTGCTTTCTTTATAACGAGGCAAACCTGTGGTGACATTAACACTGTGACATCTCGTGCTGTGGCCCAGCATTTCACCCCCTCCTTGGTCAGCTAATTGGGTCATCCTCAGTTGGGTTTGTTAATGTAACCATTGAAGCTTTCATATGCTGTATACTTCATGTTTACTAATCTGCCAAGCTAGATGTGAGATATCCTCTTCTGTATTCATAAAGAGCACTACACTGTAATGAACCCCTCCCTGTTTCACCCTGCCTTCACAAAAGAAGCTGAATGCATATGTGTGCCGTCTGTTTGTGTTCACGCCGGCCTCTAGAGTTAAATGCTACAACAGATTGCCAAAATCTAATTTGCAGACTTTCAAGAAATCCATTTGCATATCACAGCTCAATGACCAACAAGGTATCTAAAAACAGCAGGTTAACTTGTCTATGTTTCGGTGTTCCTCTACTTTCCTTTTTTAACACGTGAGTTTGAACACCTTAGTGTTTGCAGATTTCAATATAGTGTGATCTGATAATCATTTCATAACAGCAGGCGCATCCATTGACAGCTTCGATGGCTCCAGCATCTGCCAGTAGCCACAGCTGCACCCAGAACAAGCTGGACGAGCCGTGGCTCTCTCATCAGAGACTACGAGTGCATGAGACCTTTTAAAACTATCGCGCAAAAGTTCATATCATAGATTGCAACTGTGGGTTAAAATAAGTAGGTGAACGTTATCTAGTATTCTGCAAATATTAGGCCGTTATCGCTATTTATAATTAATTCAGCAAGCTCAAGGTAGAGTGCACTCATGCACTAACAGCTGATTTAGTGCACGCCTCCCTGCAACTAATCAATTGGTTAAGGAGCAGGTCAGACTTCTGTGGACTGAGGTTTTCTTGATTAAAACCCTTCTTGAATAGTCTGGTAAATGTCCTTTGTTTTCATTTATAACACACATTAAATGCATCAGAAATTAGATTGTAAACTACAATTAACAGAACCAGCAATCTTTTTTTTTTTTTTTACATTTTGAGTTAAATGTCAGTCTGGGAGTACAGAGGCCCATTTTCAGCCACCATCAGTTCTGTGTTCTAATAATTAAAAGGTGGAGGGTTTATTTATAAAAGCCTTTTTGAAATATTTTTGCACACATGCAAACTGTTGTGATGATTTTAAAAAGCAATACATCTGGAGAGCAGAGGGTTCAGAATATGCTCTCAAAATAGCCAAAAGAGCTGTCTTTAGAAACTCGTCAGACTAATCTTGTTCAAAGAAATGAAATGAAGGGTATTTCATATGGGAAAATGCCAAAAAATGAAAAATTGGAAGATTTTATAGAACATTATGTACTACTGCCTTCACAGAACAGTGCAAACTAGCTCTAATCAGAATAGGCAGAAAAGTGGGAGGCCCGGTAACTGAGCCAGAAACCGTGTACATCAGTCGCGGGTATGAAAAACAGACGTCTCACAGGTCTTGAACTGACAGCTTCATTAAATGATAGCAGGAAAACACCAGTCTCGACATCAACAGTAACAAGGTGAACACAAAGATGTTGGCCTTTTGAGCAGAGCTGCAAAGAAAATGCCGGTCTCGGATATTTTCCAACTCCAGCAGGCCAGCATCCTGATATTATACCGCACAGCAAGTTCAACATAGCCGGGCTTTCAATGCTTTAGCTGGCTCAACAAAAGCTATTACCCCAGTAACAGATTATGGATTTTTTTTTTTTTTTTTTTGTTAACCCAGGCTTTCTGCTCCAGGCTGTGTGCATTTACATAAAGGGGGGTATTTGACGTGATGTTTGAATCTTGTTCCGCAAAAAGTGAACGCAACAAGTGCCGGTTAATTTAGAAGAACATGCCATGGAGCAATACAGAGAATATATCACAACAATATCCAACTCTGCAAACAAGGCAACAGAGCAATGCTGCAGAAAATCTTAACTGTCCTGGGAACTAAAAGAAGATTGAAAACATTGATGGGGAGACTTTGTTTGGGCTGCTGTTGGATGGATGGAGCTCGTTAGAAGTACAAAAAAGAGGCAGTAACAAATCAGTTATGAATATTCTTATACAATATATTGATTATGAGCAGCCCCTAATGTTTGGAATACTTCAAATACTACAAGAGTCATTTTGAAGCACCCTGTTAATAAACACTCACTGGCCACTTCATTTGGTACACTTGTTCAACTGCTTGTTAACACAAATATCTGATCACAGGACAGCAATTCAGTACATTAGGGCATGTAGACTTCGTCAAGATGACCTGCTGATGGTGAAATGTTGAAACCAAGCATCGCAATGGGAAATAAAGGTGATTTAAGTGACTCTTATTGTGAATTTTTCAGAAACTTTCCCCCACACAACCATCTCCAGGGTTTACAGAGAATGATCCAAAAAAGAGAAAGTTCAGTTCTCTGGGTGAAAATGCCTTGTTGATTCTAGAGATTGCTGGAGAATTGACAGATTGCTTTGAGCTGATAGGTAGAAAGCAATTCAAATAACCACCCATTATAACCAAGGTACTGTATGCAGAAGAGCATCTCTTAACACATGAGCATGTCAAGCCCTGAAACAGATGGGCTATAGCAGCAGAATACCACAATGGGTGCCACTCTTGCCAGCTAAGAATAGAAAACTGAGGTTACATTTTGCACGGGCTCAGCAGAATTGGACAATAGAATATTGGAAAAATGTTCCATGGTCTGATAAATGTCAATTTCTGCTGCGCCATTTGGATAGTAGTGTCAGGATTCGGCACAAACAACATGAAAGCATGGATCCATCCTTGTATCAGCAGTTCAGGTTGCAGGTGGTGTAATAGTGTGGGGAATACAGTATTTTCCTGGCACACTTTCAGTCCTCAGTGCCAACTGAGCATTGTTTAAATGCCACAGCCTACCTGAGTATTGTTGCTGATCGTGTCCATCCCTTTATGACCACAGTGTACCCATCTTCTGATGGCTGCTTCCAGCAGAAAAACGCACAATGCCACAAAGCTCAAATCATTTCAGGACAGACAGAAGGGTCACATCATGGACGTGCATTCGACAAATCTTCAGCAACTGTGCGACGCAATCGTGTCAATATCGACCAAAAATTCTGAGGAATATTTCCAGCACCTTGTTGAATCGATGCTGCAAAGAAGTAAGATAGTGGCTGGTGAGTGTATAATATTATAGTATGCCAAAGAGCATATTTCCATATTGCAGTTGCTTAACTGGCATGAACACCAAAAACGCTTAAATGTTAGCTCAGATCAATTATTTTATTCCCTCCAATCAAACATAATTATAACCATGATTCAGACATTAGAGAGGTGCAGCTGTAAACCCATTCTTTCCTCTAAGAAATATCTCAGTGTTTAACTTCAAAGTGACAGTGGCCATTTTCCAAATACTGATCCACAACTTCAACTAGAACGCCATTATGCAGACACTATTCGAAAATTCCTATCTGCAATTTTCAGGCGCACCCCGGAGTGTTGCATTATTAGGTTGGCGCTCTGATTTATTCTCACAGATGCTGTAGATCAATCTAAATGATGTCTTTCATATCTTGGTTTGTTTGGAATGATGCATGTTAGCACTGTTTAATTGAGCTGTTCAGCCCCTCCCCGGTGTCCCTTAGTGACATTTACTGGCAGTTCCAATGAAAAAGAGAATTTGCATATCAAACACTGGTTAAACTATTCTCAAGGGAAATGCAATTTTTTATTCATATAGCATAGTTGTTTTCTCTGTTGTTTATTATTTTTGCACCATGATTATTTGATTATTTCAAAATGAATGTGTCAGGACTGTTTACCGCACAGGGGTAAGTGACATGAGGAGTTAGGAAAATCTGAGGGGTTGCCGTTTTGAAGCTCAGCAGACAGCGTGAAACATGCTGGGAACAGGTCCCTACTTCAATTTTATGTTAGAGGCAGAATTCAGAATCATAATATCTAAAAGCACTGAAAGTGCACATTAAACAACATATTAAAGCCTGATATTTAAATGTCTTAGCACCCTGTGCATGTTATTAGATGCAGTCATACTGGACACTGGCCAGTCTTCAACCTGCCAGCTCCCGAGTGCAAAGTCCATGCAATTATGTGCAAACAGTTCAGCTAACCGTCCGGTGCACTTAATGCTAGTGAGTGGGTGTCATGTTTGCTGCCACCTGTACACTCTATCTAGGCAGGTCTCTTGACTGCATTCCCAGAAGTGCCAACATGTCTGAGAGGAATTGCTGTATGGTACATGCAAACAAAGAGCAAGCTTGGAAAATATTCCAATCCAAATTCTCCTGAAACAGCTGAAATTATGCTCAGTCAGATTAGAATAACAGCTAAGGAAGTCATTCTTTTCTCTTATAGTAAAAAAAAAAGCCCCATCACATGTGGCAACATCCGCCTCTCTTCTCTCATCACCACCTCCAGCCCTCATAAATAATTAAAGATTTAATCTGTGATATTTTCAAAGGTCAGATGCACAACAAAGAGAGAGAAATGCCAGTCTTTCCTCTGCAGGAGTGCATTTGGTAATCACTCCATACTGGGTTTATGTTTTCACCTTGAAAGCTCTATCAAGTGGGCCAACAGATATGATGCATGGGGGGTGGGGGTGCGAGGAAGAAAAGGTGGGGAGGCCAGCATTAGCAAACAATGCTGAATCTGCCATTGTCAAAAAATACACCTCATGAATGTTTCATTCTTTTGTTTGGAAGTGGGCAGGACTGATGTCTGGGGGAGCCGCTATGACCATGAGAAGTGAGCAACTGTACTCAGAGACAAGCAGAGAGGACAGAGCCACTTAACCTGGCCACAGGTTCAGAGAAAGAGCCCATGGACACTTTCATGCATAAATGTCTGCTTCATGCATTTAATGGATGTGGTCCTGATGGATTTCTTCTCCTGATGCATTATCAATGAGAGCTGCTCTCCGCATCACAGCTCCAGCACCGACAGAAAGGGCTCTATCATCTATTTCCTTCTTCAGTGCTTCTCTCAACTTAGAACCAATGGAAATTTAAAAATATATCTTCAGGTGAAGTTTGAATCTTTAAGCAGCAGGCTGTCTTTGAGGTCTTGCATTTCTTGCACGCTAACCGGCAAAAGCAATAATTTGCTACAATATTTGCTGATTATTATTACTGTTATGTGCAAAATATATCCAATAAAAATGGTAAACAAGAAGCAATCGTGAGAGCGCAAACGTCCACTAAGGCAGCTCACTCTCTGGGCAGTATTTGTCCTTTTGTATTTAAAGAAGTTTGTAGTGCAGTAAAAAATCACATAAGGGAAGCATGACAGATGTTTACTTTGGTTACACAACCATTATGTAGAAGTAGGTAATGGATATTAGGTATTGAGCTTATTATATAATATTATAGTACAGTACATTTCTACTAACTAGGCAGCTCATTCTCTTTCCCTTGACAATGCTTTCTTTAAAGACAGAACACATTTTGGGGTCAACTTGAAAGAAAGGCAGTTGTGAAATGTAAACATGAAGTCAGAGGTCAAAGGTGACATGATATTTAATTGCAAAGTATAATGCGATTTTCAGAATTCCCATATACCAGCATCATTTCCTTAATGTTGCCAATACAAACAAAGGCAGTACAATTTTAAGCACTGTTTTTACGATGAGGCATTTTATGAAAGCTTGACCTTATTTGACGTTGAAGAGATCAGAGGTCCAAAGTAACATGATATCTAGAATCCCCATATATCCTATATGCCTATACGTTGTCGATACAATCAGTAAGAAACATAGTTTTAATAAATAGCTTCACTTACTGTAGCATTATCACTCTGACCTTCAGATCAATCTGTTGACCTTGAAGGTGAGGTCAGAAGTCAAATGTGACATATTTGAAATCTTTGAATTGTCCTTTCTATATGTTGACAATACACACCACACTTGTAAAAATAATAGTTTTTTAAGTTAAAAGGCTTTTTGCTGATTTTTAGCCAATAAATCATTAAGTTGACCTTGAAGACCTTGCTGGACATAAGCCAAACTTTAATGGATTGTTAACGTGACCCCACTCCACACCCCTACAAAGTTTGATCAGAATTCACTCAAAACTTTTCGAGCTGTCGTGTTTACAGACAGAATGACACACACACACACACACACACACACAAACGCTACCAAAAACACAACCTCCTTGTTGGAGGTAAAAATCTGATTAACAAAAATACAAGTTTCCATCTGACCTTTCAAATGCTGTCCTCTTTTTATTGATTCCCTTTCTTTAATTATTCTGCTGAAGTTGTCAAACTGAATGGCCACTCATGGAATATGTAGGAGTTCTAAAGTAGTTTTTATTGAAATCATATTCAAACACTTTTCCACCCTGTTAGTGCATCTGACTCATCCGCTTGTTCTCTCCCTCAGATTTCAGCACAGAGTGAAAGGTTTATTTCCCGTCATGCCACCCTGGTAGCAAAATGAAGTAAATGTCCCTATACCTGGAGGTAGCCTCAGTCTCGCTCTTTTTCTCTCTCGCCATCCACCCTGTGTGACACACTTGACTGGTGCTCCCTTTGTGCTGTCTCATCCATAAAGCTGGAAGAGAGGGATGCTGTCAGAGAGACATGAGAAGTTGATTGTGTTTATGTTGCAAAAAGAGAGAACAGGACTTTGATTTGACGTTTTTTGTTCCTCTATAGTCAAACATCAAACATCAACGAAGAAATGGAGGTTTTGTTGGGTTCTTTCTGTTTGTTTGCTTTTAAATTCAGTCACTGTCATATGCGTTACTGTCCACCATCCAAACCAGTGCCTCTCCTCCATGGATTTCGTTCACTCTGAAGCCTAATAATCTTTCGCATCTTCAGCATTATCATCCCTTTGTGCAAATTGCTTCCAGCTATTCTTGTTTTTGTTTTGTTTTGTTTAGTTTTTTTTTTAGTAAATGTTTTCAGTGCATGAGAGTATGTAGTTATAAGCAGGAAAAAAAACCTGGAGACAGGAAAAGATGGCTGTAGGCCATGAGCTATACTGTAAACTAGAAGACTTCAGCACATCCTGTTGTTTCTGGCCTCTCTCCTTCTCAACCTAGCACCAGAGGTGGGACATAAAGTACAAATACTTTCTTGCTTTTCTTACATAGAATTTTCAAGTATCTATACTTTATTTGCGTAGTTATTTAGTTTACTTTTACTCCATATATTCTTACACAAATATCTATACTTTCTACTCCTTACTTTTCAAAACAGGCTCATTAGTCTAAGTTTAAGACATGTGAGGGGAGTTATTATTTCCCATCACTACACACCTTCAAACATCAAAACAATTTGAACCAAAATGGAGGGAACAATAACACCTAAAAGACAAAAAAGTGTATCCATCACTAGTGCTTATTGTGCACAAGATGAAAGAGGCAAAAAAACATATAATCTATGTATCATTTAGAACTCTATACTCAGGGTTAAAGTGGGTTGGAATGATCGCAGCATTTTTTGGTGCAGATGATGATAAGCTCCAGCTTATCAATGGATGATAAGCTGTGGTCTCAGTACTTCAGCAACTATCTAGCACTACATAAAAGGAATGAGAGAAAAGGGAATGTCTTTTAAGCAGTGTTGTTTTTGTTTTAGTTTTAGTCTTAGTCCTTTGGACGAAAATGCTTCTTAGTTTTAGTCAGTTTTAGTCATTTCTAAATGTGATAGTTTTAGTCCAGTTTCAGTCG
>JAVDPK010002267.1:525590-550202 GCA_034780415.1 Cichlasoma orientale | reverse complement strand
ATCGGTATCGCCGATACCAGCTGGAATTTTACTCGGTATTGGATCGGAAAGGAAATCTGTGGTATCGCACATCACTAACTGACACTGCTCTTTTAAAGGTCTATATTGATCTTCTTATGGCATCTGATGCAGGAAATTGTTATGTATTCATATTACTTGATCTCAGTACTCCCTTTGATACTGTTAGCCATAATATTTATTTTATAGGCTCAAGGTTTTGACTGATATTTCTAGTTCGGCACCAGACCGGGTTTCCTCCTATTTATCTGGAAGGCCATTCTCTGTTAGAGCGTGCAAGTTCTCCTCTTACACTGCTTGTCTAACCTGTGGGGGGGTTCCACAAGGTTCAATCTTGGGTCCATTGTTATTCTCCTTTTACATGCTTCCTTTAGTTGGTATCATTCAACTTTTTTCTGGCATTTCTTAGATGACAGATGACATTCAGCTGTACGTGTCTTTTAAGCCTCATCAATTGGATAGGCTGTCCACCTTAGTTGACTGTTTATCCTGGATTTATTCTCTTTTAACACTTAGTGTTTTGATTGTCGTACAGAGATATATAAAATATATATAAAATAGCTGGTAGAAATGGCCTCCAAAGAGCAACTTTTTACTTTGAGTGCATTTCAGAGCCTTTACTTGTTCACTTTTACTTGAACAAAAAAGTTCAGTAAGTACTTCAGCTTTTACCATGTATTTTTTTAATACAAGTATCTTTTTTTTTTTTTTGATGAATGTACATATTTTTGCAACCTCTGCCTACCACACATAAGCTTGTTGTCATTAGAGTTATCTACTTATCAATCTAGCTTTCTTATGTGATATCGGCGGACGTTAATTAATATGAGATGCAATGCTTATAATCAAATGCGTGTCAAATTGTGTGAGTCAGAGAACAAAAACGGGAAAGTGGGAATATGCATTTGTGTGCATAATTGCCTGCCTTTCTCATTCCAGACACACCTGATTTCTGTGAGTCTGAGGAACTTTTACTTGTTGTGTCTGACACCCTGTATTCATAGCACCCACTGTTTTTAACACCCACTCTGCCTTTGAGTTAGAATGTTTCTGTCAAGTAGCAAACCGAGCGTGGCAGGCCCAAAACAGCCCACCTTTCCATTAAACATTCATGAACTTCAGTGCAGTGGCACCAATGCAGAAAGGTCATTCCAAAATAATCAGTTTAGTCGTGTATAATGCCCTGCAACAACATGCCAACTTTTAATAAATAAATACATTCCTCACAGACCTGCACCTGGTGCCCTGCTCCTTTTGTAACAAAAACAGAAGATGGTGTTGTTGCATACCGTCTCTACTGAATATTGCATTGAAGAAAATAATTTGAAACGGTCACTCACTCACTCAAGTCACACCTGCGGCCCTGTTTGAACAAGCACGTTTTCAGGTGAAAACAGTAAACTTCTCTTGCACTCTGGCTGGTTGTTTACATGACAACAGCGTTTTGAGTCCTGAAATGGCACAATTTGAAAACAGGTTCTAGAGTGGGATGTTTTTGAAATGTTCTGGTCCCGGTCTCCGTGTAATCAGGGAAAACATGACTTTTCCAAAATGGGAGGTACTGGCACATGGGCACTTTGGTTGTGACTCCTATACACACCCCGCCAACCTGGCATGGGCTACAGTGCTTCCAACTGTTCCCTGTGAACGCCGATCATTTTTAAAACGCTGCCGTCTGCAAGTATTAGTTTTCAGAAACTAGTGTCCAGTAGATTGTTTTCATATAAACAGTGCCTAATTGTACCATTAAAGGCACCGTTCACCCTAAACACAATGGAACTTTCTCCTAAAGTACAAAGACTGCAGTCTATTCATTCAGATAGTTTTGATGTGATTGGCTGAAGTTTGGGGATGACAATAGTAGTAAACTCCACTTGTAAAGGACTGAGTGGCGTTTGTTTTATGGCAATTGAAAATTCCAAAAATGTGCATTTGTAAATATCAGTGTCAGCATGCCTTGCTGGATGAAATGACAACAGTTCTCCTCTCAGGAAAATAGCTGACATTCTCAATTAGTAGAAAGTTACAGCTAAAGTTTCCTCCATCTACAGTGAGTTGAACAGCTGGCAGATGTGGCTTCTCTGGGGCTTTGAGCACCAAAAAAGCCACATTATATTGGTATAAAGTACAGTACTTCTATTAACAGACTCTTTTGAAGTGTATAATTATGTTCAGCAAATGATGTCGAACAATGGCTTCAGGCATTTAATGAAGTGAACAAGAGGACTTTTATATTGCACAGTGTACTTCTTCGATGTATAACTTTTTGCTGGTAGGATCCCTTGCTTGTACAAGTTTACTTGCAACACTGAGCAACTTATTTGTCATATCGTTACGTAAGCACACAAATATGCATGTGCGCCCGATGCAAATGTTACTGCACCAGCATCACCGTTTTGGTTATTGTGTTCAAGGGCAGTTCTCTGAAGTGCACTGCAGCGTTACTGTAAAGATGTCGTGTAAATGGTCATAAACTTTGCACACTGTCATTGCAGCATTAACCTTATTATTTTATCTTTATCAGTTGCGGGTTGTTTAAAGCACACAGACGTAGCTGAGGCCATTAGAGAGTACAGTAATCACTGAGGATCTGATTCAATGTACTGGGAAGGGCTGCTGGAAGGGGCAGCAAAACAAATCACATTACACCTCAATTAACACCACGGAGGCCTCCGGAGTCCAGTTTCATTCATAGCAATAAAACTCTCCGTCTCTCACTAGCACGCTTTCTGCATGCAAATTAAATACACACTGCAAATCTGATGAAATGAGAGCAAGCATGAAAAAGAAAAGACGAGAAACACATTTACTGTATGTGCGTAATTGCAGTTTCAGCTGAGCTCGTTACAGTACTCAACTGCGGCGTCTCTCTCTGACCCTACTCGTCTCACTTGGTTAATTATAAAATGTTGCATCTGGCTCGGAGGGCGGTGAGCGGATAAGACCACCCCGTGGAGTGGCTGGTGTCACCATCAAGAGACAAGGACAGTTCCATAGTGCAGCTCAGGGCCAATTACCCACCTGCTGCATGACTGCAGTTCAGCGGTGTCATTTCATCCTAATACCACGGCCGTAATTGCTGTTGTTTTCCCAGTTAGAGGGTTATGGAAATGAAATCTTAAGTGCCACTCAAATTAGACCATACTGTATAACTGGTCAGCTTTGTCTAAACTGCTAGATTTAAGAGCAGAAATTACTCAGAGGAGACGATGCCAACTATGATACTAGTATTAAATGTTCATTTAAATGGATTAGGGAATTTTGGCACCATATTAATCTAATTATATGGTCAATTAAGCTTAATTATACCTGTTGAAACATTCTTATAGCCTGTAGTTTTGCAGCTATGATAGATGTTATTTTCACGTGTGGAAAAAAATATCTAAACTGTAACTTGAACATGTTCTCATTAAACTAACCCTTTCCACACTATTGCTGAAACAGCATCATTGTTATTCAACTGTATTCCGGCAAGATTAAGGAAGGAAAAAAAAAAAAAACTAGAGCACATGGCAAACAAATCAGTAGCACGGGGACTTATCGCTGTCACTATCTGTTTTTCACACTGGTTGAGCAGCATGCTGGAATAACATGTCTCCTGTTAATTTCACAGTCAATTCCAGAGGCTGAATGCCACTCTTCTTCTCTTGCCATTATTTCCCTCAGGGCACCACATGAGGGCTTCTAAAAGCAGGGGACAAATCAAGGACAGTGAAAAATTATAGACACTGAAAGGCTAAGACCTGTACTCTATTATGGCCTCTGTGACAATCATTGCTGATATTAAGCAGGTGATTCAGTGTTGAATGGGTTGTAAAAAGGAGAAGAAAATATCAGTACAAGGCTTGGTCTCACAGGGATGCACTCTGAAATTGCCTTTCAAATTAAGTGCACAAATGTTCAGTAATTAAAGCAGAGAGCCTTCTATTCAGCGAACAGTGTAGTACCAATCTCAGCAGCACAAAATGTCCAGAAAAGTTGAGCGGTAACGCAATCCTTCCCTCAGCTGCCCCTCACTCTACAGTGACTAATCGTTCAGTTCTATGCTTCAGCTGACTTTAGCCTCCAAACATATTAGTGAAGATGATGATGAGTGACAGGGACTTTTACGTCTCGCCCTAATTAACGAGACACTCTTGTCCCCCCTTAACATTTAGAGTAGGAGGAGGGTTGACACATGCCCGTCAGTCAATCACCTCCCCTTTTGCCCCACTTCCAAATGCACACGACCCCCCCCCCCCTCATCTTCACACTCACGGGCCTGTTGCCACCAGTGTCACAGCCAGCTGGCTTCAATCGCAACGTCTCCTTTCCCTTTTACCGGCAGCGAACTGAGAAACAGCACAGCAAAGTCAGGAGTATGAAAATCACCGTACGCAAATATGTGCTTTTAGTAAATCTATTTACCACTCAGTTCATTATCACTGAATCGCTGGGAGGAAGCAGCAGTGAAGAGCTGCTTGTTTTTATTCTGTCTGGCCCCTCCTGAAATGACATTTTGAAGATAGCCTGAAAATAGCTAGCATCTTTAGATCAGCATTAGAAAATGATGTGACGCTTGAGCCACAACGATTGCTGTCTGGTTGTGCATGAGTTTATGCACAATAGCGGTGCAGTTCCCTCATGTCAGAGCACTAAAAGGAGCATTAATCAACAACGCTGTCAACTTTTAATACTGCAGCTTTTAATACCAAATCAGAGGGACGATTTTGAAAAGTATCACCAGTTGGTGTGAGTTTGTTCACTGTATCTGTGAGATGGACCGCTGTAAAAACAAGGAGTAGCACTGTGTTATTTTTTTTCCTGTGGTAGTTCACCAAATGCAAAGTGGTAGGTTTACTTCGCACACTGATAATAACAAGCAAAACCACGACTGTTATTATTTAGAGCACGTGCGAGATGCTTGAGAAAAACTGCGTTAAATGCATCCATTTGATTTGATCTATTTTCCATGGTGTGAAGGTGAACCATTAACTTCTTTCTTTGCTTTGGGACTTTCCTGTATTGACTCTGGGACTCTTCCAAAGTGTGAATACTGGGGTTCGAGTGAACCGCAGCCCCCAAAATGTCCACATATGACAAGAAGCATTGAACAGCATAGAGACTGAGAAGTTCATCTACACTTTAAGCCAAAAGGCAGCTGATGTGACTCTTAATTGAAACTTGCCAGAACTCCGTCCGTGGATACAATTTTCCTTTTTCTAACAAGAAGAACATTCTTTTCCAGCCTTCTGTAGGCATTTTAAAAGAACTGCATTAGCAAACACACCCAGTTTTAGGTAAATGAGAGGCGTGAGTGTCAAGCTTTCAGCTTGGGGTGCCTCACACAAACCAGGATAAAACCTGAGCACGGAGACAAGATGTCAAAGATCTGCATGGCTTATAAGGCTTATTAACAGTCATTTCCAGCTGTAGCTGGAATAATAACAAATACTGAATATGACTATAAAAATACAGTACTTTACTTTTCCATTGAGGCAAATTGCTGAAAATGAGTGGAATTCCAGTGTGTCATAATGTGGATTGATTCTCTCATAATAATCATGCTTGCCTGTAAAAAAGAAAAAAAAAACCCTTTCAGCTCTCTGTCTTTCCGGCTCTTTTTATTTCTCTTTCACTTTGACTGCGTGGCAACGCCGAGCACAACTGGTCTCACTTATCTTGTAGCCTGACACACCGATGTCACAGCTGTGAGTGATTGCGTATAATAAAATGTGACTGTTTCATATATCTGCATAGTGCGTACAGTGTCGCTTTAGTGTCTTGCTTTAATCAACTTTTATTAAACACACAATGGTGGTGCGGTTCAAAACCGAGCGCCGCTCCAGTTTCAAAGAGAAAGTCCGAATATTTGTCCTTTTATCTTTTCGTTTCAAAAGCCACGCATTGATTTGATTTGGAAGTTGTGTAATTTACTTTTGAACAACAACATAAAAACAAATCGATATTCCAAACTAGAGAGACTGAGGCAATCAGCCCATCTCAGCCTGCAACAAAGCTCCATGAAATGTTTTACATCTTAGTTTAATTCATGCTCTGTAAGCAGACATTTTCAACATAAAGGAATCACAAAGCTTAAAAAAAAAATGCTTAACGCGTACTCTCAGTCAGCCAGCCATCTACATCAAAAAAGTAAGATAAACTCTTGTTAGTTGAAATACCTGAAAACGCACATCGATCATGGAGAAAGTTTTCACTCCAGGCTCTCTGTAGTCCAATTTGGAGTGGACAAAACGGTTACATCACAACATTGGCAACATTTGTAGCAAGTAAACAAACCAAACCTCTTGAAGACAGTTTAGAACACTCCATATCATTTATGCAGCCAGTTAGTGGATTAATCGTGCATTGATATTATATCTATAATATCAAATTTACTTTAATGTCTGAACACAAATGTAGCAAAGCCTTGGGGCAACATAATATTGTTGTTACAACGTTATAACAGAGGATTCATGGAGCCACAAACTCCAGACTTTGTTCACTTATTCAAGGTTGAATCGGTGTATGGAAGCCCCATCAGTATGTACTTTGAATTGTTCATAACAGCCAAACATTAAAAAGGTCGACTTCCCTTTGTTCATTTCCGTTTTGAAAAACCGTCATGAATTTTTATATCTATAACAGCATGTGTTGTGTTGCCGGTTTAATCATGTTTTTTCTTGCAAAAGAATAACTGATTAAACTGTAATAAATGCAATCTATTTGCACACTAAAACCAGACGCAGAAGTATAATGACTAACATCTGAGGCACAGCCACCACTTCCCTCCACATATCCTCATTTACTCCGTTTTCTTGACAGCCCAGCTCCTATAAACGCCTTCCTTTTTTTACAGCGGGAAAATGGCTGTCTGCACCACTGTGTGTCTCATCACAGAAGACAACATTTTTTCGACGCTATCCTGAACACAGCAAACTCCCATCTATCCTCCCGGACATGTTTGCCAAGTTTGACAATGACTTCAGAATGGCCTAGTGTGGGAGGAGAGATCATCTATTATTCGCCCCACGATGGTCCATACATCAATTGCCCCAGAGTGGAGCTCACTTCCAGGGGGCCCTCCCTTTTTTGTGCCTATCCAGCTACCTATCTGGACGGCCAACTGACAACATCAAGGAGATTTAGAGCAGAGTCTCAGTGGGCCTGGCCTGAACAATCCCAGTAGATGGGAAACAGTAATTACAGCTAGAAGGCTCACTGAGAGTCTGGAGCCTTGCAGAGATTCAGTGTCATAAGGCCAATAGATTCCTGGGTACCTGGAACAAATGGTTGCTTCAACTGTCAGAGCAGAAAAAGAGCTACAGATCTGGGCAAATTTGACTTCAGAGGAGGTGATTTAGTGGTTTAGCTATCTACTTAGTGCCAAAATTCTACCCAGATGGGAATTTTAAGACTTTAAGTTGACATTATGACTTTTGTATGAGTTATTCAACATTAATAACACTTCAGAAGAACCTATTTAACTTTATAAAATGCTTATCTACCTATACTATTCTTAAATTCTCTCGTGGTGTTAATAATCTGTGTTCAGGATCACTGCAGTAAACTCATGTGCTGTAGAGCAAGGAGCAGGGAAACAACAGACACATAAATACATGACATACCCTGAGAAGTTTTTTTTTCAAGCCCTTTAGTGACTCATTCGCAATATCTGCAGGACTTAATTAGGGTCAACACAGACAATAAAGCGCCAACCTGACCTACAGAGGCCCAGAAATTTACAGCAGGGTCCACACAGCCTCTGGTGATGTCTGCAGCATTATCTATTTCTAAATCTTCCTGCTTCATATTCTCCACCGTCTCCCTGTTTCACTCGACAACTCTGTCATTCTCCCTTTCTGTCATTCTGCCGCTCTCTTTTACTTTAACCTTTCAAGCCACAGTCTCACTTTCTCCCACTCTCTCTATAAATATCCGTCTCTGAGACAGTCTTTTTCCCCCCTTCTCCCGCTTGCTTCTGAAGAGAACAGGGGAATCTTCCATCCCCTGTGGATCTGAACACCCACTCAAGGTTAGGAGTACTGCAGATGCAGGAGCTAAAGGATCAGGCTTTTAACTGTCATGACATTTGTACAGGCCACTGTATTAATAGCCCTTACTCCCAAGTACTAACTCACTTATCTACTGAAACAAAACAAACAAAAAAAATACACACACAAAAACTAAAGCTGGATTAAATTCTTAAAAATAATTTATTCTGTTCGCGCATTCCCCAAAATAATACAGCAGAAACACAAAATAAAGTTGTATGTTGCATTTTGCTGAGTGCAAACACAGTTTGCAAAGCAAAAACAACATATTCCTTTTATGCATCAGAGTTTCGTAGTTTTCTCATTTCTCTTGGTGGTTCAAATGGATTGATGGCTTTTGATCTGTACCTCCCGGCAGCAAACATAAACAAAAGACGTAAGGCTTATTATCACCCTGAGATAAGAGCTATTGTATTTTTTTTTTAATGAATCATTCAAACTATGCAATATACTTAATTACATATGAATCCATCCATCCCAACTGTCATAGGGTGAGAGGCGGGGTATACCCTGGACAGGTCGCCAGTCTGTTCTATAAAATCCTCCTCTGTGGTGACTGCCCGGTCAGCGCAGTCTGGTGTATTTAAATGTTTAACTTCTATGCGAGTGTTTCTGCAAACTGCTTTGTTTTCACATGTCGGCATCACGTAATAAAGCGCATTTGATAAAAGCAGCTCATTTGCACTTTTTTGATTTATATTGGGATTGTTCCTAAGAGTGGTGGGATATGGCAAAGTCCCAACTGGAAATACCAGCCAAGCCTGATCACACTTCTCCTGCCATTCCAACTTCTAAGGAATTGGAGCTTATTCTGTCTGTTAGTCTCACACGTTAAAAATGTCTGCAGCAGTGTTTAAATTTAAAAATGTAGTATAGCTCATAGATACAAATTCAATAATGAATGATTTTTCTTTCTTAATGCTCTCTGATGTGGGTAATGAGGTCAGCCAGGCCTGACGAAGAAATTACATGATTTAATGGCACCCCAGGGGAAGTTTAAATATAGCCCTGCATTACAACTAGCCTCCAACAGCACAGCAGGACATCAGTTCATCCATAAACAAGTGTCCAAATCCTGGATGAGCCCAGCTTTAAGTATTACTGTGAGCAAATATTACATATCAGTGAAGATGTGCTCTTCTGCTGATGTAAACACATTTGCTCATTCATTTCATTATAGGGAAAACATGGGTGTGGATGAGGGAAGTGGGGGCTCTGTGTGTGTGGCTGTATATGTTATGGTGCTGTTACTGCACTGCCACAAGGTGGCAGGACAACACATATCTGCTGCTCATGAAAAATCTTTATTGGTGTGTTCATCCTTGTTCTTCTTTCATAAAGAAAATCACACAGAAATAAATGAGGAAAAATTAATTAGTTAAGCCACCAACCCGGTGAATGAAGGCCTATTGAAAAACATGCAAGCAGAATAAATATGGATTAGCGTCGTTCATCATGTTTTTAAGAAAACCTCATTTATTTTACATTCATGTGAAATCAGTGCATACAAAAACCCACCAGGCAGCTTATTCACTATACAGTGTTTCACAAATCAGCTGTATTCACGTTAGAAAAACTAATTTGCTGAGGATCAAAAATATTTTGCCATCAAATCTTAATCAAGAAAATACCATCTAACAATGTGGAATGCGGAGAGGAGACGTCAAGATGGTAAAGACAAAAACCAATCCTGCAAGAAACCAAAACATCGATGGGTATTTAACATGATACATTTCAAGCGGCGAATTTAAGTCCAGTCCTCATTCACACTGCATAACATGAAAAACGCTCGCTGAGGTGTAAAATTCAGCTCTCCCTGTGGAAATTAGCCTAATTCTGTGATCCTCCTTAAAGACTGAACACCTTTAGTAAAACTCAGAGTGACGCTATGTTCAGCTGCAAGGTGAAATACAACTGAAGGTTCGGTGCTGGAAACTTCAGACTGTAAATCATATTTGCCTAAATGTGTGAACTGATTTAAAAATTAATAAATAATAGGGTTTGTAAATCCAAAAGGAACAGTACCTTTCAGATTGATGTAGCTAATGAAGTCTGACAGATGTAGGTTACATCTGGTCCCACTGGTAAAAAGCAATCCTCCATTCAAGACTCCAAGCTAAGCTAAGAGTAGGTGAGAGCTGCGAATACCTTTAATTTACTCAAACTGCTGTATGCTGCCCTCCATTCAATCATTCTCTCTATAACAATTGGATGCAAGGCTGACTAGTCTGGATTCATCACGTCCTTTTTCTCTATGCTTCACTCAGACTGCAATACCCACCGTCTCCCAGCGCTCTTCTGTCAGCTTTCCTAGTTTACCCTCATGCATGTGTCAGTCTGCGTTCTCCCCCTCCCTCCCTGACAGCGGTCTTGAGTTATTAGACAACACCAAACCTCATCAGTTAGTGTCATGGAAAGGCAGCTCTGAAATGATGGTGGATGACACATGTCATCCCATAGGGCTTTAGTGTTTTCAGCCAAAACATCACACAATGCATTCAAAGAAGATCTGATTCTAGCAGCTTTGCAATTTAAATGAAGACTTAAGAGCTCTAGACACATGTCAGAGAGATAGGACAATTTCCGACTGCCCTGGGTTGGGTAAGCAAGAAATGATGTCTTTCAAATGGATGTGAAGGCTATAGTTTCATATCTATAGTTATAAATGATTTGTGTTTCAATGGCACGAGGATGAAAAGAATCAGATGGTGTAAAATGCCCTACATTGCAGTTCAGACACTACCTGCAGAGTAGCCAGAAAGAAAGCAGAGAGTTTACGACAGATAGTTATCCAAAACAATTCCTAGTATGTTCAGACATGTACCTGCATTCCAACCTTCAAGTTCCCCTTAACGCTATCCTTGGATGGTGTGGTGCGCATATTCTATTTGTGAATCGAGACAAACCCCTCTCCAAAAGCACACGCCAAGAAAAGGCGCTCAATGCATTTCTCATTACACGAACTGTCACAGTACCTTGCATATTCTGATTTACAATGCACACACAAACGAAGTGCGCCACAAGACCACTGTGTAGGCTCTGACCTTTTACCAACAAACAATCTCTTTGTGTTTGCTGAAAAGGAAAATCTCAAAAATGCAGGCAGACACCAAACTGTCAGTAGCCCGCATGCAGAAGTTTACGAGGCTGTTTTGATCTGACCTGTGCCACTAAAAGTGTGCCTGATTTATATCACTTTGGTAGATCATCAACTACTAAGTGCAGTGGCCAAAAAATTGTTACGCATTTTCAGCTCAGTGTGCTCTGCATAAACAATGCCACAGTGGCTGTAGGGAGTATAAAGTGTGTCATTAGGCTGAGCAGATCTGGTGCTCCAGCCAAAACACTGAAAACTTGCTGCACGTTCATGACAGGAGTCCAGCAAGAAACAGTCCGAGCGCTGATATGAGGAAGAATGTGCCTTCCGGATGTTTCTCGCATCAGATTGAGACAATTTATCAGTTAAAGGTGAAGCTGTACGGGCCATCTAACCTGTGAATGCATTAAGACAAAGTCCACACTGAATTAATGTAGATTATCATAAACTCTCTTTAGAGCTGTTTTATGTCAAATTAACACAATTTGTAACAAATTTTTGTAATGTTCATGGTAACGTGTTTAGCGGAATTGTGAATCTTGTAATCAGCTTAATGTGGGCCATAAAATCATGCAAATTGCTAGTGATAAAAGTTATGCTAGTACACCTCACACTTAAAGCTCATACAGGAAATGACATCTACACTCTCTAATCATGTCTTAGCTGCGTGGCGTAGCTGAACAAATGACAATTATACATTTTTATTATTATTTATTCTTATACAAATATCTCAGCGTCAGGTGCTATAAAATTACCAAAATATGTGTTAAGTATCAAAAGCAACCGATAAATACTCGATATGAGAAAGGACACTGATAGCTATACTTTATTTATAATATATTCCTGGATTTGATTGATGATACTGCTGGATTATTATAAACAGGTGGAGCTCATTTTAAGTAGGTCATATTGTTCTGTAGCTGTAAAACAATGCTATACGACTACAGAACAAAGTTACTATATCTAAACTCTTCATCTGCTAGGTAACAAATAGCTAAAGGTTTATAATAAGCAGTGAATAAATAGTGTAATCTCTATGTATAAATTGGAGTATATATATATATATATATTTAAGGTGCATCCATTCATAAGAACTTATCCAACTAAGAGCTGGAGCCTGTCCCAGTTTACACAGCCAGAACAGGTTACGTTGCATTAAATGGAAGTACTCAAATTACTAGTAGTACCAAGAGCTCCACTCACTAACACACATTGAGTAAATGTGCTTTACTTTCCGATTAAATTTTTTTTTATAATTTTTTTAAGAATTAAACCAGACGCACAGTGCGTTTATTTTTTGCAAAGGATCCTTTCTAAATACTCGAAAGTTTTTTTTCATTGATAATAAAGGAGAAGTTGTTGTATTCGCACAATATCGAAACAGTAAGTGATCTGAAGCGCGACACACTTTTAGAGAAGCCGTGAGTACAAGTTGAAACGTTTCGAAAGAGGCTGAACCGGAGCAACAGAAGAAAGAGGAAGTCACCTTTGGAAGTTGAGCAGAGCACACCGGTTATACCTGTCAGTCAGAGGAGACAGCCGAGCCCGTGCTTTCAGGAACATGGCAACAACTGCTGCTGACGGCAACTTAAAACCATACTTGAGACAGAATGGACTGAGATGCGAAAATATCGTGAAAAACGGCTATCATAACAACAGAGAGGTATGTCTGTCAGCGGAAGGGAGGTTGAATAATGTGTTTATAAAAATAATTTGTTTTATTTCGTGCGCCCTGGGTTGTGCCCGCCTGCCTGCTGTAAAGCACTGCCAAGAATTGCAACACACAAGTGCTAAAATAATACAGGAAGTTTATCTTCATTTGGAGTTCTTCTTTAGTCTCTAGTCGAGACAAATCTGACGTCGGCAAATGTACTGTTCATGTGAAAAAAAAAAAAATCACACTACTACAAAACTTAGGCAACACCCACAATGTAACATAACTGTGTCATTGCAATTTTAATCAGTCAGAACAGTTCTATAATCTGCCTATGCTCAGTTTATAACGACACATCAGTACAAAATATAAAATATCGAAAGCAATACGATGAGGATTTTTAGTTGCCCTAAACATAACACTGAGCAATGTCATGAGCAACAATAATGCAAGACCCCGCCCTGAAACCTCCGTTTTTGCCAAAGCAGATTTTCTCTGCCTTCAGGCCGGTGTGTGAGCCAGGTGTACACCGCTTGAGTTTGTTTGAAAACGTCTTTGTATGCTGTGCAAAATGCGGATTGGTGAGTTGCTGATAAGTGAGATGCAGCTGATTTGTCTGAGTCACCTACATGTTCAGTTTCAAGCTGTTTCACTTCCATGGAACTCCCATATTACTTTATAATCGAGAAATCAAAAAATATGGCCGTTTTAACTGTCTTACAGCTTGTTATCTAAACTTTTTTCCATCTTAGTGCCAACCCCATATACTTAAACTCTGCTGATAAATTCAGTTTAAACGCTCTATGTGGCGGAATATTTTGCTAAATGGACTGTATAGAGTTTATGACCTTTGTTTTGGTTGCTAGTTTTTTCTAGTGACTTTTCAAGACATTTGCAGACATTTCCACGACTACATAACTACTCACTACTCCAAACTCCTTAAAATATTTCCTGTAGAAACTGCTTAAAAGAATATCGTGCCCAAAACAAAATTTTAGCTTGACATAACCAAGCTAATACAAAAAAACATGGCAACCGGAAGTGAATTTATCTTTTCTGTCCCTGTGGTGTAGCGAGTTAGCTTCCAAGCATATTGCTTTAACAAGGTCTTTGTGCTGGTTTTACAAAGTAAAAACAAGTCATTTTGGTTGCCTTATGCCTCACAAAAAGCCCAATCCTGCTATGCTTGTTATAGTTTGTCATTAAGAAAGCAAACACAAAGTGAATGAGAAGCAATCCAAAAATGTATGCAACAAGGCATAGTCAAATGATCTAACTTTTATTGAACGCTTTTGGTATGACATAAGCATGGTAACTGCGGTTATCACCAAAGTCATTAAACCAAACTGCTGGACAGTCTCGGTCTTCAGAAATCAGCCCTGTTGCTGTTAGCAAGTTTCATCCATTAAAAAGATTTTTTAAATGAATGGAATGTTTTCTATTTGCAATGTATTCTTCATAACTTTTTTTTTTTTTTTTTTTTTTTTTTTTTTTTACAATATTTAATCTTTTAGGCATAGATTAGCTAGAGGGTCAGCAACCAGAATTGTCTTTTTGTGAGGTAGAGTTATTACTTGTAGTATGCTGGTTATCAACATTTCCAGAAAAAAAACCATTCAATTAAATTAATTTTATAGCTTTTGTCCACACATTTTTTTCCCTTTTGCTAATAATAGGCCTACTGTATGTTCTACAGACAACCTGGCCACAGTCTCCATTTTTCAGGTTAACTGGAGTGTCAACTACAAACCCCTTTATTTGAAACTGTGTTCTCTGTTATTGTCTACAATGTAAGACAGCTTATGTGGGCCTCTTGTTGTATAGAAAAATGACCAGGGGACCAGTGTTGCCTCCAGACGCCACCAGCAGGAGCCCTTTGAGCAGGCTCCCATGTATGTTGCTGTGATGACATACCTAGGCTTTGGCATTGTCACCCTGTTTGGCTACCTCAGAGACTTCCTCAGAGCTGTGGGCTTGGAGAAGTGCAACATTGCTCAGGAAAGAGAGGAACAGAAGGTGGGTTATACATACAAACAGTACAAACAAGCATATTGTAGGCTTTCACACATAATGTAGACCCAAATACCCATTCAGAGTTGGAGTAGAGTAGCATGCATGTGGTGTCAGTATGTTTTGTTTTCCTCTAATTATTTCCATTTTTCCCCCTTAAGCTGTCCCTCTGTTATCTTCCTCTGTGTTCCTCTACACTATAATGTTGCCATGAGTGAGGCAGGACACCACAGAGAATATCTGTTGAAGATCTAATTAAATCTCAGAGGATTCAAGCGCCTTCTTTGTTACTGTGCTTCAGATTTTAGATAAGGCCTTGGCATTGCCACATAGGAGCCTTTGTGTTACCACAGATTTGATTTTCCAAATCCAAAATTTGAAGTTAAGATGTGTTTGTTGTAGTCAGATTTGTTTTGGTCTAGGTCTTATTAAAAAAGGCAATAGCCTGTAAGGGAAAAGCTAAAGCTGTGATCATGTTTTGTCAGTATTTCTGTGATACAGTGTTTCTGTAGGCAGAAACCTACAAGGAATGCACAGGCAGTTTTGCCCTGTATTTGACAGGAGTCACTTACGGTGTGATGACTGTATGAGGGCTCAGACATGATACTTTAGTCATTAGATCAGACATATGGGGAAGGGGTTTAAAAAGTCTCACATAATCTCGTTAAACACTTTAGCATTAACAGCGGATCACTGAAGATTTGTTGGAGCAAAATGAAAACATAAAAACAGGAAAAGGCTAGGTCTAATTCATGTACCACTTATTGAATGAATCTTGGTACCATCTTGTCCCGCTTAGGATTTTGTGCCACTTTATCAAGATTTCGAGAACTTTTACACTCGAAACCTGTACATGAGGGTACGAGACAACTGGAACCGCCCCATATGCAGCCTGCCAGGACCTGTCTTTGATCTGATGGAGAGGGTGTCTGATGACTACAACTGGACGTTCAGGTACTGTAAGCCTGTGATAGACATATTGTAAATATTGTGCCACTGAAAAGGTGAAATACTATGACTGCTCACGGTAAGGTGACTATCACCGATTAGTAGCACGTGTCAAAGTCTGGGATGGTAAATGAACATTAGGTTCTCATAAGCAGCATGTTGAAGTTCGCATACATGGACAGGTGTGAAGCTCTGAGTCGCTATAGTAAGGGCCAAATTATTATGGCCAGTCGACTGGGTTGGAGTGTCTCCAAAACGACAAGGCTTGTGAGCCGCCTCTCACTGGGTTTTGGGTAATTTGCTGGAAAAAATCTGAAAGGATGTGGTGTATTCTAGCACCAGATACTACAGGGCATCAGCCAAGGTCTTGTAGAGTCCAAACCTCAGTGGGGCGGAACTTTTTGGGCAGCATACAAAAGAGCAATCGCATGCTGGTTTAAAATGTTTTGGCTTGTCAGTGTATACCACTCACCTTAAAACATGCACCAGGAGTTTCAGCTTAGAACTGGCCAGACAGTGTTTTTGAACCCAATCATCTCTCTTCTGGGGTAAAGAGTGCACAGCCAAGATTTAATTGGCTTGATAACCTCTATAAGATAATTGCAAAGATGGAAACATGGGTATTTGTCATCTCCAAAGATATGCCACTCCAAAGTTTCTGGGCCATAGTTGATATTCCTTTTTGCTACACATCAGGGTTAGGGGAATATAGTATGGAAAAAAGTATGAAGGGAGCCACAGGCTAGGAAGATGACATTATGAGTGTGAAGTAAGCGTGGATTTCACATTTAAACAGGTTTAATGTGACTAGAAAAAGCAGAAATGCGGTACTGTGGTGAATGGTGTAGATGGGTTTCGTGGCAGTACAAAGGTTTACATGAAGTTTGAGAAGAAGTAGGTCAGCTGACAAAATGGAAAAGTTCTTCTTAGATAGGTTTAAACTCAGATTATCTCTGGTAGAGATGTGTACTCTTGCCCAAACGCGTGTGATTGTTACCTGATCTTGCATTAGTGCAAGAAATTGTTACACTCAGATTTTCCAAGAGCTCCCAGTTCACACACACACACACACACGCACATACATTTTACAGTGCAGTATAATCTCTTAATTCAGACTAAATATGACATTTAAAAATTAATTACGTACTTAAAAGAGCCACAACCGCTGCTGCTTCCGCATCCCGTCACTGCCACTGTTGTCTTAAATAAACATTTTTATAATTACACTTCTCATTAGCAGTCCCCTATTAATAGAATAAGTGGAGTTTGTGATTAGCAAATAGCATATTTAATTGAATGATGATTGCATTTCATATCATGTAATTCATTCTCTGGGCATGTGTATGAGTCAGAAAAAAAACAAACGAACAGACAGGCTAATTGATTCCTGATGTTTTTACACTTGCAGGTTTACGGGGAGGACGATACACAATGTCATCAACATGGGCTCGTACAACTACCTTGGTTTTGCTGAGAACAATGCTGATTTCCTGAAAACTGTGGCAGACAAAGTGCACCAGTACGGGACTGGGGTTTGCAGCACAAGACAGGAAATTGGTGAGCTTGTGGTCTGGTGTTGAGTTGTTAAAAAAAAAAAGGAGATCTTGCCACTTTGCCGTTTGGCACTTTTCACCACGAGCTAGTTTCACAACAGGCATTGATCGCATTTTAGAAAAAAATAATCCACTACATAATAAAATTATAACAGCTATATAGTAGTGTTTAGTATCTTTACATATCTTATATGTGCCCTAACGACATTGAACTCATCGCATAGGCCACTATTTATTAGATTTCTTGCAAACGGCACACACATTTAAATGTCTGTCAGTGGCTGCAGCGTTGTATGAATAATTCACCTTTAGTTTAATTATGTAGCATTTAGGCATACATTGAGATCATTATATAGTGGTCCAAAGTGAGGAGCTGGGGGCTACAGTGTTGTGGAACTTATCATCATAAGGCACTTCTAACATTAAAAACCTATATACATGCATGTGCAGGAAATGTTAGAACAGCAAGGATCAGAGAGTGGGATCTGTGGCTTCTGATGAATCTTGAATGCTGTTTTAGCCTTTGAACTTCAGTCTGGATTTGATGGCGTTTAAGTGGCTACGTGGGCCAGGATGTAATAAGCTATTATTGTGACGCTGCGGCGAGGAAATTGAATGATTGGCCATCGGTGGTGTGTTTATTCATTAAAACCTCTCCGTCGATACTCATTATGGCGCTTGAAGAACAGGCGATGCAGAAACGTGTCAATGAGGTCTGCTTTATGACGCCTCTGATACCAATGTGCTAGTTCTGCAGAGAGCAGGCTAGCAGTAGGTTACCTGACATGCCAGCTCAGATCAAGGGGCGTCACTGAGCGTTGCAGGATATCAGCACTTTGACAAGAAAGAGAGAAAATCAGAGGAATTTAAGGACATGTGATTGTTAGTTATACGTATATGTTTGGCAGAGTGCAAGTGTGACTACAAGCTGAAGACACACACACACATGCACGCACACACATGCACATACACACTCCACGCCATCTATTATTCATCTATGTGATTTATTTATATGTTTATTTCCCTTTCAAAATTCAACTTCTTTAGCCTGGGTTTCTAATGCGTGTTTTAGCTGGCTCACCGGGAGGCTTAAGGAATAACAAGCATTCTTCCCATGAGACCTCATTGTGCATAAATTATTAAAGATCCCAGTGTGTCTGTTGCACTAGTGATGCCATCACCAACACAGCAGTTTTTACTGTTGACACACGGAAATTCTTCAAAGTCAAATCGTCAAGATTGCTTTTGACTGAATTGTCAGCAATTTATAATTTTTTTTAAAAAAACTTGTATATACATGTAATTCTTTATATACACTTCACCCTTGTCAGCCTTTGACATCGATTTTTTTGTGCAACCTTGATTTAATCTCATCTCAACCGTCTATATTTTCTGACACTAAAGACGTAGGTCAACTTCCAGTTAAGAGCTGGCCAGGAAAATAAAAGCAACTAACAATATATTTCAAGTGCACGGGGAGTTCTTTTTTTTTTTTTCCCCTTTATCAGAAAGGCATTTAAAAGTAGACACAAAGTGCACTGGAAACACACCCTGTGAATAAACATACATGTCAAACATTCATAGAGTTATATTAATGGGTAGCTCATTGGCACTGCTTTTTCTGCACTCATCTAAAGATAATAATGTCAATCCTTCAGATGAATAAAAAAAAATACCAAGAAATACTGAGTGTAGCGACTTAACAGAAAGTCATAAAAATTCTGGCATTACTCTATTAATGCAGTAGGTCATCTTTACATTTTAAAATGTGCTCCACTAAATACTGTAATGATCCATGGACTCAAGGTTAGTATAAGAAATGATTAACTTTTTTATTTTTTCTTGTCTTTCTGTAAAGGCTTTAAAAAGGTCTCAGTCACATTTTCCCAATAAAAGCAACAGATTTAACTTTGAGATTTGAATGCACAGTCTTTACTGTCCCTACCCGTCTCATCAACCAGCTTTGACAGCAGGAAGGTGACCTTGGTAACTCAGAGGAAGGGTGGCCAAATGTAACCAAATGTAGGTTTTATTTTAAGCAAAGCGATCGGGCTCTATCCCCCACTGTCTTATCTGAAGCGCATCCGGCCTTAGAGCAGCCTTCTGAGGTTAACATATCAATAAGAAGGCAGGGCATGCCTATAAAAAATGTTCTATTAAGAGAGCAAATGTCAATGCGGTCTGATTTTTTTTTTTTTAAAAAGGGAAAAAAAGCTCGCACAGGGCTGTGAGCCTGAGTGGTCGAGGAAATGTATGAATCGATCTGACTTGGTGCAAGGCCTGATGGAAAGCGGTGAATGGGAATCGCCATAAAGACAGAACCGCTTCTCAGCATTATGTTTTTTATGCACGTAACTCAATAACCATTTCCCTCCTGAAACATACAGGCTGTTTGAACTTTTAATGCCTGCTCTCTGTGGTTACTGATTGTTATTGATTGTGACTACAGCGATTAGTATCTTATGTTTATGCAATTAATGCCCCATTTTTATATATTAATGCAGTAGTTATATACTGCATTATCTAAACACTTGTTGGTAATTTTCTTTACAAAGTAACTTTATTTAAGTATACAATACCTACTATAATAGTAATAATATCATAATATTGCGCAATAACTACTGTGCAAATCACAATAAGTATAGATTGCATTAAAATTTTGTAAATGTTGTAGCGTGTTTTTGCTGTACTTACATCCTACAACATTGTCTTGACACAGCAGAGATAAAATACAGTCTATGTACACCTTTTATTGCACACCTCTCTCCCCATAACTCACAATTACAAAAGCAATTCTTTTATTTATCTTGTCAGCTAAGCACAAGGGCGGGTATCTGAAAATCCCACTTTATTGCACAAAAAAAGAAAGAAAAAAAAAAACCGCCACATCAGGTGACAGATTGCAATCTGATCAATTTTCTAAATGAATTCTGGTCCCCACCTGTCACATAGGGTTATCACCACCTGAGCTGCCTCAGTCCTAAAATGTACAACAGAACCATTTCAGACCTCGTAAGACCTCCCTTAATATTACCTGGGATGAAATACGGCAGTTGAACTAAATTACAAATTTACCCCATCTTGAATCTTTATAAATCCCCTGAGATCCCTGAGAGCAAGCGGCACTGATGCTGATCTAGGCGCTTGCTTCTGGGTCTCTTACTTTTTATCAGGAGACATTCATCTCTGACAAAACTTGTGATTGGATGACAAAGACCGGTAAAGCCTAGGGACTAAAGGATTACCAGAGGTGCCAACAGTTACAGTGATCTTGTCAGGGTGAGTTATGTTTTTGTGATTTCCATCTTATAGGCAACCTGAGCATCCATGAAGAACTAGAACAACTTGTGGCCACTTTCGTTGGAGTAGAGTCCGCTATGACTTATGGGATGGGTTTCGCCACCAACTCAATGAACATTCCAGCACTTGTGGGCAAGGTATGCGATTTTATACACTCAACATTATATAGAAACTCTATGCGGGTGTAATTACATTGCCCGAAAAATAGGTGGAGGGAGGCTACATTTTTGGTTGCGTTGGTCTGTAAGTCTGATGAGTCAGAATCCTCTAAAAAGAATTAGGGTGCAACATGACCCTATGTCCTGTCATATAGCAAAGTTTGTTCATGATCGAAGGAGGATTCCAGATCTGATGAACCAGAATGCTGAAAATTATAGGGTCAAAAAATAATTCACTCTTGTAGAGTAAGAAATGAAGCCAGTGACATGCAACTAACATCAAATATAGCTGAATCTGATGGAGTATGACAACGCTCTACCGAGAGCCCTTCTAGTTTTCATAGTGCAGCAGATATCAGTCTAGTTAGCCTAGCTTTTTCCCCTTCTTGGATATTGCCTAAATTAATGAACGGTCAAATAAACTCAGCTGCAAACAATCCGACCCACAGCTGTTAATTAAAATCATAATTACACATTACAGTAGCCAGAAGGAAGCTGCTTTCAGACAGATATACAAGGAAGGGCAGATTTTGTTAAGAGCACTCCTCAAGGGTGGGATTACCCATACTCTGGCCTCTTAGTGCACCGGCCTAGCTCATGCAGAGGGCTGTGGGTTACCAGGGGCAACACACAGCATGAATATCTGTGATTGGACTGGACAGGAGGAAGAGGAGGTTGACTGTTTAAGTGATGAGAACAGGGTCGTTTATGCAGCTCAAGAGGTGTAGCAGCCCCTTAGGCTGCAGCCCCCACAGTAACCCTGCAGAGGCCGGAGGTCAACCCTCACTGCCAGCTCTGTCCTACAGGGACAGCCTGTGCCAGGACAGGCCATGCTGTGCAGGCAGAGCAACATTAGAGTGACAGCTGCTGGTAGACCAGGGACCAGGCTGGCTGGACCTCAGGCCAAACCGAGCAGATCTGTCACTGAGACGGTGTCAACATAGCCTCTACAAGACTCATTCAGACTAATGAAGTCAAATGCTTAGAGCTTGAGTCGTATATATGCTAATGCAGCAGAGAGAATTTCAGTGGAACAACTGAATTCATTTGCATACTGATTTTTTTAGGGAACATCAAGTACTGTACTTCCCGTTATGAAAATTGCAATGGATCTGTGGGTCACAACTTCATCAGACATCAAAGAAGTTAAAAAAAAACCCTGCTAACATGCAGCACATACAAGTTACTTTGCACAGAGAAGCAGACGTGATTGTGGTTGAGGCATGGGTGGAGGGCAGGGCAAGAGGTGGGAACTAACTTTTCTAACCACACGTTCGACATTTAGAAAAAAAGGTTCAACCGATCAAGTTTTATCATCTTATCAGTAATAGAAAAAGGAATGTCATATACTACATTTAATGTATTTACAGAGGAGTTTTGAACAGTAGGTAAGAAATGTTTCATTTCGGCATTGCAGCAGCATACTATCACCCTGAAACCACAAAGCAGTCCTTGTGACATTTAAATAAAAAAAAATTTTTCTCTTTGCTCTTCACCAGGGTTGTTTGATACTAAGCGACGAGCTCAATCACACTTCTCTCATCTTGGGAGCCAGACTGTCAGGAGCAACCATCCGGGTGTTCAAACACAACAGTGAGTCCAGTCACACAGTACATAAATAGTCCATGCATCGTTCTACAGAACAGCACCCCCTTTTTTTTTAACCACCACCTTCTGTGCTGTAGCTCCTAGAGCAAAAACTGCTGTGCCTTTTTGCCATGAGAATCAGTTTGCAGCCAGTTCTGCTCACAGTATCAGGTTTTTCTTCACCTAATTCCATACTGGCGCTGCTGCTATGAGAAGCAGGTTACTTTTCGTGTGGTAAAGGATTTGCCTTAGGAAAGACCTACATTCAGCGTTTAGAGCAGCAGATGTAAAAGCTTTAACGCAATAGGTTCGGTTTGAAATCCCACTGTGTTTTACTCAGTAGCAGCCATCAAGCAATAGTTTTTGTTTTGTTTTGTTTTTAACATAAAACATAAACTTTTTATTCTCCACTATATTGTCGAGAGGAAAAATATCAAGCATAAATGGTACAACATCCATAGCTTGCATTAGCTACATCCCTGTCCTTTCAGTAGATAGCACAAATGAACCAGTCCTCTGGCAGCAAATTTTCCCTGACAAGTACAAGCAGAGTCAGTTATGGGTCCTCAAAGCAGATCCCAGAGGCCTGTCTAAAGGCAAAGAGCCCTCAGGCACCTGAGCTGCTGACCCCTCCCTGCCACTAATCCTCCTGCGCATGGCACTCAGGAACTCTTTTATTTCTAATATGTGCTTAGAGGGGGTTATGCCATCCAATTCAGCCACAACAAAAGATAAGTGAACACATAAAATACTCATATTTTTTTGTAATGATACTTGATGTCTTTACTTTGGCAGAGATGGAATTTCATATTATGTAGGTAAACTGGTTTGTCTGGCATTGTCAGGCTTGTACATGAGGGTTACAGTGTTGTATAGCATTAATGGATCGATCGTATTCTTACTCTTTCGAATAATTAAATGTATTTATTGCATTATTTATTAAACTAGTAATATGTGTGTGCACCCCGAAGGTGAGAGCACAGATAAGATAATGTGGAATAATTTTATGGATGGAAGCTGAAGATAACCATCCTCAGTCGTACAGTATCTCATATCACGCTGCGGCTTATCTTAAATCAGTCTTTCACTGTGAAATAATCTTTTGCTCACTCTTGACTGTGCAGCCAGAAAGCCACAGTGAATTCCTTTTCTCATTTCTGCTTTTCTTAGTCGAGGCATTGTTCTGCTAAGCCTCAGGAAGGAATTTTAACAGCGGAGCATCTGTTGCCTCTTAAGTGAACCTGTTTTTGTTTTGAAGTAGAAGTATCAATCATCTATGACAGATTATTAGCTACGACAGGTCTCCTCACTACTCAGCAGGAAATGGTTGGTTTGCAGTCATACTTTGAATAAGACTCTTTCATCACAGCTAGTGCTATTTAATACTGCCATCTACTGGCATGCAGCAGAGGCTCATTAGTATTGTCACCACTGACTGTTAGTCACCAGGAAATATTTCTGCCGAGTCAAACTTTTACTGAGGACATAATGCAGACTGCACTGAACAGGTCATAGGTGTCTCAGGTGTTTGTCAGCATCAGAGTGCAAAGGTGTTTCCGGTGTGTTGTTTGTGCAAGGTTTTTTTTGGCAAATAAAGTAGTGCTTTGTGTATTCTGTAAACCATCTGGCCCAGTGGAAGTTATTTCTTTACATTCTCAGGTTTGCTTTGATGCTGGTGTTCCCTCTAAGCTATAACACGGAATATATGTAAAGTGTTAAGCTGTACGCTGTGTGTCATAATACATTTCTAAACTAGGGTATACTAAGGTTGCAGTTACAGTCTGTCTTCTTTTTCCCTTTCTGTGTGTGTGTGTGTGTGTGCGCGCGTGCGTGCAGACATGCAAAGTCTGGAGAAGATGCTAAAAGAAGCAGTTTGCTCTGGACAGCCTCGGACCCACAGGCCCTGGAAAAAGATTCTCATCATGGTGGAAGGCATCTACAGGTCAGCTGTCATTACACATCTCACACATTATAGTATAGCTGCTTTCACAGACACATATCTTGGGTCGCTTGCATCAATCTTTCTAACTATGAGCTTCCAGGTGGTCTTTTGGAGAGTTTTGCACAGCCAGATTCGGGTAGAAATCTTATTTTATAACCTGAGGTGATCCTGTGCTTAGCCGACCCTGTTACGGTCTCTTTTTCAATTGCTTCCTTTTCTGCACCCTTGAATAATAGAGTGAGTGTGTGTGTGTGTGTGTGTGTGTGTGTGTGTGTGTGTGTGTGTGTGTGTGTGTGTGTGTGTGTGTGTGTG
>JAVDPK010002267.1:505664-524267 GCA_034780415.1 Cichlasoma orientale | reverse complement strand
TGTGTGTGTGTGTGTGTGTGTGTGTGTGTGTGTGTGTGTGTGTGTGTGTGTGTGTGTGTGTGTGTGTGTGTGAATCTCTGCCAATAGCATGGAGGGTTCAGTGGTGCGACTGCCTGAAGTCATCGCTCTGAAGAAGAAGTACAAAGCGTATCTGTACCTGGATGAAGCCCACAGCATCGGAGCAGTGGGCCCAACAGGGAGGGGCGTGACCGAGCTGTTTAATGTGAACTCGGCTGATGTGGACGTGATGATGGGGACTTTTACGAAGAGCTTTGGGGCTTCTGGAGGCTATATCGCAGGGAAAAAGGTTGCTATGAATTTACTCTCATTTTGCCATTACTTCTCAGTATTTTTGTATTTGTATTGCACACAAAAAAACACACAAGACAACATGAAAAGACACATAAATGGGGCTTTCTGGGAGTTTGTCCTAAAGGAACAAAATAAGCAGTCAAGGCCCTTAGTGCTATAGTCAACACGGTAGTGTGTTGTTACATTAGAAACCTCCCTGCCTTTTTCAAAAGCGTGCAATCCATCATCGCTGCTTTCATTTCCCTTCATATTGCCAGTTCACGGGAATCTTACGAAACGCAAAAACCGCAGTAGACCTGTTGCTCTGCAAAGAAATCGGGTCAAGATACATTTTTAAGAAATAAGTAGATGGGCTTAATCACACTGAAACAATTCCAATGGCCTCGGGTTGCGTTACCATTACAGAAAATCTAATAAATGAGCTGACTTTTTAAATCCTGACATGGTTTAAATAATCTGACAAGCATTGCGTAACACAATTAACCCTTCTGGCTCCAAAGCAGGTTTAAAGATCACACAAAGGTATTTTCAAATATTTAGTATTTGAAATGTAAATTTTTATGACGCATGTTATATTTTGCGCCAGGGGTGTTATTAAAAATGTACGGGAGTCAATTATACGCACTCCATCACACCCTCCCTCTCTCTCAGCCCTCACATGTCTCACAAATGTTCCCCGGGCTGCGACTCCGGGCTTTTGTAATTCCTTTTTTTTTTTTACTCCATTAAAAAGTACACTTTGGTACATAACCACACCAGTTTCGTGGCAGTTGATTAGAAAGCAACAACGGAAATGGCCATGTTGTTTGAATTAGGTATTCAGAGAGGGACCCTTCCTTCCTTCGCCTTCAGTTTCCCCAGCCTTGCTCTGCCATAATAAGAAGGTAAAGCTGGCAGAGGGCCAGCCCCTTTTTGTGGCAGGCATCAGAACTGCGCTGCAGATTTAACAGGATGACTTTTAACAAGCATGATAATGTTTGAAGTATGAACACTCTGCCTGGTGTGACAGCTGGCTGCAGTAAAGTCCTAAAGGAAAGAGGCAGGAAAAGAGAGAGAACCTTTAGATTTGACGTATTTGTTGTTGTGGTGCAATACCTCAAGTCCTACATTAAGTGGATTTGGGTTGACCAACAAAAGACTCCGCAGATGTGCTCCGGAAAACATCATGTTATAGCTATTTTACGAGGGTACCAAAAATAAATACCCCAATAAATACACCCAGAGCTATTTCTATTTCACTGCAATCTTATATGTAGGAGTCTTTATTTATTAACCCTTTTCTGAAAACACAGATGAGACTGGAATTAGGTTATTAAATAAATCAGTTGAGGATCCAGTTGTTCTGGCAGTTGTGGGCAAGTGGGCTCGCTGTTCTGGAAGCGCCTCTACTCCACGGCTTTGTGAACATGTATTCCCACATCGGTGTTGTGGCCACCGTGCGGCTGAGGGAACCCTCTGAGCTGTCACTCAGTGCCCCAAGCATGAGATGAATTTTGGACGTGTCCTCTTAAACAGTTTATCTTGGTTGCACCGTAATCCTGCAAGACCACAAAGCTGTGAAAATCTCCTGCCTTAAATGAAAACAGATGTCAGGTTGTTTCAGGGTTCTTATGCTACATTCGAGCATTTCCCCTAAAATCCTTTCCCCTTGTGCGCTTGAGGAAGCCGCAGCCACCGCCCAGCAGGGACAGATGGTGTTGAGTGGAAGTGGTGGCCAGACAGCATCTCCGGCTTACGTGTCATCACCCCGCACCCCGGCTTGCCACCGAGCAGCCACTGAGCAGCAGCCCATCACAGCTCCCAACCTCAGGCCGCTTACACACATATGCTCTAGGGACCCGTGACCGAATCAGTTTCCTGAAATCCTCTTCTTCTCTTGTCAACCACAAGCAGAATTAATCTCCTGCTGACATTTAGGAATAATGAGCACGACAGCCCTCATTCTGGCTCATTTTGACTTTGGTTCTTTCTCATATTCATGTGCTGGCTCCCCCAGAGTGGAGAGCAGGAAAGGAGCCAGGGCTATTTTACAGTCAGTGCCAAGATAGTCATAGTGACAGAGAAATGACTTGAAGTATTTTAATTGCTTCTCAGGTGTTGACTATACATGAGCTCTCCCTAGTGGTGATCAAATAAAACTGCAGGGTCACACAAGAGGTTCAGATTTGTTGGTTTAGATGTGCAGTCGAATGTTTCTTAGCGCCTTAACAAAAATAGATTGTAGGCTTACTATGTGGCACCTCTGCACTGCACTGACACTGTATCCCATATTGCAGGAGCTGGTGGACTACCTGCGGACACATTCTCACAGTGCAGTATACGCCTCGGCCATGTCCCCTCCTGTCACTGAGCAGATAATACGCGCCATGAAGTGCATCATGGGAAAAGACGGAACCACAGAGGGTAAGTATATGAGCTCACTCCTGTGAATGTCACCCAGCGATACGGTCTTTTTGTATCTATATATTCGTCACATGTTCTTTACACGCCTGGCTTATAAAAATTTCTACACCTTTATATAATTTTTATGGAAACAACAGCAAACCAAATCCAGAGGACACTACCAATGTTAACATTAGGAGTGAGACCTGCAGGGAAACGCAAACAGCTGCCCGGTCAGAAAATGTGGAAGCAATTACAGGGGTCTGCAGTGGTAAGGAGAGGGGAGACGTGCAGTCCCTGAGCACACGTGACCCTAACATGGAGGAAATCATTTTCATGTGTGTGTTGTGGGGAGCGCTGTTGCTCTGAAAAGTTGCTGCTCTAATGGCATCAGACACTAGGGCAGGGAAGCGGTCGTTACCAGACCAGACGCGATACCACCGGAGCAATTCTTGCTGAGTTATTGTAGCTGTACTTCTGGTAATGGAAGGAGTGCTAACGGGAGTAGCATTAGTGCATCTAGTGCCTAGTAAGTAATGACAGATTACAGATTAGAATTATACCAAATTTACAGTACTTAAAGCATGCACCATGAGAGAAAGCTAGGCAGCCATGACAAACAAAATGAAACACTTCTGTCATCACTTCAAGGACTAGAGCCTGGCGTGTTGCGGTTGAGGTATACTGCAGTTTCTTGCTGAGATGAGTAACTTTTTCATCTGGCTCTGAACCAGACATGCTTTCTATCTGACGTAGTCCAATGAAATATCTGTTGTGGAAAAAAATCAGTCTTGACCTGTCTTATAGAGGGGAGGGAATGCAGCAAACAGTGCAGTCTTTCAAAACATCAGTTCCAGTGTCCATCAAAAAAGACTCACTGTGACAAGAAGCCTAACAGCCTCCTTGAACATCTGTCTAATAAGTCTTTATTCCTCTTCCTCCGAGTTCTCCTCCGTCTTCTTCATCTTTTCTCTTTGATGTTGAATTTCACACAAGTCCGACAGACAGCAGCTTCCACACGTTCTCGCCCGCTTGTACGATTCCTGCGTCTGGCAGCAGGTTTTTGACCTCCGTGCCCTCTATCCTAGCAGAGAGAAACAATTTACAAAATGGGGCCTGGGCTTTTTGGCAGATGTCCGAATGTTGTGTTTTTTCCCCCTTTCTCTCTCTCTCGCTTTCTCTCTCTCCTACTCCCTCTGCTGAGATAAGGGGATTTAAAGTGCTCTCTTACATCCCTTTGAAAGAACTGCCAATCTGTTCCCAGGTAATCAGAGGGAAACAGAGCTGTGTTCCAAGGCCGGGCTATGCCAAACTCTACAGCAGCTACAGAGCAAGCAGACTCCCCAGTGATCCGCATTGTTCGGGAACACAGGGGGTCAGCAGAACAAGCCGCCTCTGCTGCCTTTGATTTGTTTTCCTAGGACTGTATATTTATTGGAAATACATGTGATACTTAAGTATTATTTGTATTCATTTTTTTGTGTCAGGGCTCCATTCTAGTGGCAGTCCACAATCACTAATTTAGTGCAAAATCCATCACATCCAATTTGCGAGACCCCGTTCTGGCAACATGCAAGTCCATATACCATGCTGTCAGGCGAACAAAACTGAACCATCTGCTGCTGCAGCTGAGCTGTAATCATGGACAACTTCATAGAGGAGGCTGGAATGGCCCAGATGGAGGTGCAGGACTCAGAATGAGATGGCACTACACAGGGCTCGCAGTGCATTAGCTGCTGCTGACAGTTAATGTCCTTCCCTGCAGGGGACGGTAGAAATATGCAGGGGAAATGCAGTGAAAAGGTGCTTTACTCATGTACATCTGGTGGTGTCCTTGTTTTAATTGGAGGAATGAGACGGATTCGCCAACTGGCAGAGAACACCAAATACTTCAGAGCCAGACTGAAGGAGATGGGCTTCATCATCTACGGCGATGATGACTCACCTGTGGTTCCAGTGCTGCTCTACATGCCAGGCAAAGTGGTGTAAGCATACCTTAATCCTCACCAGTTTACACAGATGATCAGGCGGTTCCTTTGTTTTTATTTTATACCACTAAATATCATCTTCGGTATATTATGTCGTCACATGCATCTTCTGCTCAGCTCATCGTGCGCCTCCAAAGCTTCCATCAATCATTAGTGTAGCGTGATGCTGTCTGTAACCTCTTAAGAGGCAACATCAGGTACTGATTTTGTATAACCCTAGACTGCCACTGAGGTATATAATCATGTGTCTTTCAATGCCAGTCACCATTAATATCCACATAAATGCCGATTCTGCTCAGTTATTGCCTTAATCAGATGGAATCATTATATAGCCTGTGATTTTAGATCATGTCAGTGTTTATTGTAATAAAGTTGAAATTTCACAGGCCCCAAACCCTGTTTCAAAAAAAAAAGAAGATTTTTTCCAGAGCCATAATATTTATTCTTATAACAACACCGAAGTCCGTTTATTAGCATTGAACATATTTCTGTCGATACTCACCACCACAGTCATGTAAAATATACAAAACTGCAAAAGTCTGTTGTGTCAGATTCATCAAACATTTTCAGGTGTAAGGTTTAACCTCTGCACACTGTCCACTTTGCAGCAAAACGAGCCAAAGCAGGTTAGCTTCGTTAAAGTGGAATCCATCACAGGTTTGCTCTGAGGTCATCAAAACAATTAGTTGTTCTCTTTTTAATTTATGGCGCTTTGCAGAAATTCTCACAAGCCTTAAAAACCACACGTCCCAACTGCATATTTAAACATTTGGAGGGGCTAGAAGGAATAACATTCCTATGGACTTTTAATTTGATGAGGCATAGCACCAAAACCTTTCCCATCATAATGTGACTTGTGTGCTCATTTTGGTGAACTCAGACCTCTTAAATATGAGCTACACTGCTCTGTTACGTAGGTACGGAAACAAATATAATGTAACAACGTAATACACGACTGCGTTCGGTTAGAAAAACAAGCAAGACAAAAAGAAAGCAAGAAAAAGCACTCGAGCCTCTAAAGTCGTTTTTGTACTGTGTGTTAAAGCCGTTTCTTTTTTGATGCTGTCCAGGGCTTTTGCTCGAGAAATGCTGGAGAGAAAAATTGGCGTAGTGGTGGTCGGCTTTCCAGCAACGCCGATCACAGAGGCCCGAGCTCGCTTCTGCGTTTCTGCTGCACACACCAGAGATATGTTGAACCAGGTAGACACACACACGCAGACATTTCCCACTCTGATACTTTGGAGAGGTGTTTTGTTTTTTTTTTGGCACCTGGATGAAATATGAAACATACATGCTCTGAGACTTTCCATTGTCCTCAGGTGCTGCATTGTATGAATGAGGTGGGAGATCTTCTCTGTCTGAAGTTCTCACGGCGGAAGTATTCCTGTGATGAGACAGACTTCGAGCGGGAGAGCTGATGCGACCTTTGACACCTTAACTTCACAGTGTCTAAACTGAGCACGCATAAGCACACAATGAAGGGTAACACTCAGATCAGACAGCAGGGGAGGGGCCAAATGTTTAACAGTTGTTATTGTTGTTGTTGTTGTGTTTTTTTTTATGTGTTAAATCCTAATGTCAGACTACTTATTCTTCTTTAAAGGACAAATGTCTTGAACTGTTGAAATGCTGTTTCTTCATGTGTACATGAAATTGTTGCAAAAGCATCTTTTGAATTGGCCTAATTCTCAAGTATTGTGTAAATATCTTCAGTTATTTATACGTGGAGAAAATCACATTTTGTTCACGTTAACCTCCTCTGCAGTGACACGTGAGGACATTGTTTTAGAACATTTTTAGAATGAAAGAGGGCTCACTTTTTTTTTTTTGCAGATTTATCCTAATTACTTATGTCTATATTTAGACGCTGAAAGGTTTTTATGGAAGCACTTTTTTTGCTTCTACTGAATAAATTTTTGTAACCATTTAGTAGAACTGCTCATGGCAGTGATAGAAGATAATATTTACATACTTATACTTTATATTTTAAGAAACTGAAAAGATGTTTGTTGATATTTGAGGTCTCAAAGTCTATTTTGCTCAATTTTGAGGATTTTTCTTTTCATTGTTCCCATATGCAGTGCACAAAATGCCTTCCAAATAATAAATTAACCTTCCCTTTGTAACTGTGCTTATATCCTGATACATGAATGTTTACACTACTTGTGGCTGAACAGATCAAGGAAAAGTAGATTTTGTGTTCCACGGCGAACTGTTTTTATAAAAACGTCCCCAGTGAAACACTACTTTCATCTCTACAGTAAATGATAGCCTTTCTGTAAATAATAGATCATGCAGCAATTACTCCTTTGACATGCAGTTAAATCTCAACAGCCCGCGCACAGAAGAAAAAAGGTGTTATGGCTTGTTTTGTGGCGAGACTCCTCTTATTCACCAAGTCTTAACAGCTTAATTGTTGATGTTTTAAAGACCCGCTGTTCTCTTTCACGCACAGCCTGCGTTACAGTTGTGAAGGTAAGCATGCCGAGCATGCAGCACCTGAGCCAACAGAAACCTTACCCGGCAATTAGCTCTGAAACTCTAAATTCTCGTGGTATGTGGTAATCATTTGATTAACGCAGGAAGGATTATAGATGGGTGATGAATGTGTGTTTGCAGTGTGTCGGATTCGGTCGAGTCTGCGCTTGTTTTTCCCCGGGATGTTTCTATGTTTGTGTTTTCCTCGCCATAAACAACATAGTGATAACATTTTTACAAGGGAGGATAAAAGCAGTTCTTGGGAAACACGATGAAGTACAAAAATAGATAAAAGTTATGAAAAAGAACTAATTTTCCTCTAAAGGGGTAAACTCTTGAAACGTGTTCTCTGCACTGGATCGCTTTGTTCTGTAAGTGAGTATTTCACATCTGGCTCCTGCAGCCAGGAACAATAGAAAACAGCTTCTTTAATCCTCGAATCTGTGATGTCATACCAATGTACTATTTCATAAAGATCTGGAGGAGATGGGGAAAGGTGGCCTCACGCCTCGCGTCGGGGGGCGCTCCTAACGCCTTCCCGATGTCTGTTATTAATTTTTGTTTACTTTCACCTTGACTCTAAATGTGAAGAGTGTTAAAAATTCAGCGTGGGGTTTGCAGCAGGAGAGACACGTGTGCAGAGAGAAACTCAAAAGCCTGAATTCATCCTCTGCCCTAACGCGGTGCGTCACAGGCATGGAGTCTTCAAATACTAAGCTCCGATGTTATTATGCAGAAAGGCAAACTCTAACTTGCTGAGACTCACCGGTGATATTTTTGCATAGCTGCACAGCAGGAGAAGCAGGCTTGTTCTAGAAGTCTCACATTTGACAACGACTTCTGAGCATCAAAATAAGCTTGGAGAGGATAGCGTACTGGTGGCTGTACGCGTTAGTCGGTTTGCAACACTAACATGTTAAGTAACTTAATCACAGCAGCTGCTGTAGGATAAATATCAACTGACTGAAGCCTCACAGCCCTGAACTTGAAAAAACTTTAACTAGAGCAGATTGTAAAATTCTGCAGTTGTCAGCAACACAACTGGCATATTTAGTCAATATGTCCTCATCATTAAAAGACCGTTTAGATAAAAACAATCATGCTGGCAATCAAGCTGTTTTTAAAGATCCAGTTGTCACTGGCATATGGACTTTTTTTTTTTTTTTTTTACAATCTACTCCAAAAATATCAAGTTCAAACAGGCTCCTGAGGCAAACTGACAGAGTGTAGTAATACACACTGACTGCCAGGCAAGGTGGGGAGCACGAGTCTTTCCAAGTTTTTTTCCAGTCACTTGTAACTGCCTTCAACTTCAGCAGAAGTGGCAAATGGTCTGTGCTGGCATTCAAAACATCTGCGCAGCCAGACTACTGGTGGCAAGGCCCCAGAGACCTGCCTGCCTGCCTGCACCAGCCTCTTTTGAACTGCAGATCCAAATACACTGCACTTATTGGAATGGCATGTAGCTGCTATTCTGAAGAGGGATCCTCTGCTACGCCTTTGATGTCCACCACTGTGTCCAAAGCAGGCGAGCCATTCTCACCGCTCTCTGTTTTCCATTTAGACAGAGATTTTTCTACGCTGCAAAAAGAGATCTGAAGTGAAACAGGACAGACTTGCATGCTTTGGATTGCTATGCTTTGCCTGGGCTAAGTAAGGCTGAAGGTTGCAGCAGAGCTGTGCTGGAAGCTACTCGTTATGAGAAAAAATAATGAAGAAGGTCAAGGTGGGGTCATTAGTGCAGAAGATCACTTAAAGCATTTATTGTGTGTTTAAAGCCTCATCAGATATTCCTGAGGTTGTGTGAACAGCTGTATCGAGGATGTCAGGGGTACTAAATTAAATATTCAAGGCGTTGAACTCCTCAAGCACCTGCTCTTCAGTATCTGGCTGTGGATATTAGAGTTCTTTGGAATGACCATGATGCCTTCTGGCACAAATGGGCATCAGGAGACAACGCGCTTACACCAGCAAAGGTAAGCTCAGGGCTTTAGTTCACCAAACCTCTGGACAGTTCTCCTAAGAATCATGTCACAGTTAAAGACATCATTAGCTGCTGATAAAATTATGACATAATTCCTGGTGCAGGGTGACATTTTTACACATCTAACACACATCTTTGTCGTTCACTGCAACTTCCAAGATTATGCATGTACACAAATAATGTTTTTTTTCTACTGCAGATTGAATTATGCCATGAAAGCCACTATCAGAATAATTCTGATGCTTATTTTAGCTGTCATGACGCTGACAAATCATTTATGACCGCCAGGTAACAGGATCCTGTTAGTCGTCGTCATGTGACAGATGATATGGAAAGCGTGGTCTCCTCCGGGCCAAGAGGATCAGCAGAGCTGTCACCCACGCTAAAGCAGCAGCGTCCCTGCTTGGTGCATAATTTGACACAGCGGCCTGTCCTTTGAAGCGGACAGTAAATAGTCTCACAAGAGCTAATCGCATTATGCACCATTTGTCTTGCTAAAGTGAGGTGTTACCACACCTTCCGTTTTCCTTATAGTCTGAGACATGGCTGCTGCTGCTGCTGCTGCTGCACACACACGCCAAAGCACGCAGACCCCCCCGTAGAGCCCCTTTGGGTGTCTTCCTCTGCGCTGCGAGGCGCTTGAGCCCCCGCTGTGCCTTCAGGGACCACCGAAAGCACTCAGAAGTTGGTCGGAAGTCCCCATTGTGCCTACATGTTTTTTTTTTTTTTAAGATAATAAATTATGTACCATTAATAAATCACGCATATCAATCATGCCTTTTGAAATGTAATTTATAAAACTGTCATATTACTTCAATATTATTAAATCTGTGTCTTTTTGATTAGGTGACCAGAACGCACTTTTGGATACCGTCTGCAGCGGAAAGCAGAAAGGCACCAATATAGTTTCTGGGTGTTTCAGTTTTCACCTTTCTCAGGAATGTTGTGGACGTTAAGCTCCACCGGATTTCAGTTTTGTGAGGACTGGTTCAGAGGGACGAAAGAGTTAATCAGGGGGAGGGCGTCTGCACAGGGGCGTTTGGTATAAAACCACCTCAAGAGCGCACAACAAGAACAGCGTGTGTCTCAGTGGTTTGATATGGTTTCTTTCCACCAGTGGCTCACGACTCGCTAGAGACGCACGCCAGCCCGCGTCTTCATTTCTGCGGGCCCGCAGTCCCGCGCAATGGATGAGTACTGTTTATGAAACAAAACAGAACTCCATCGAGAAGTTTTGACTGGGAAGATCTACTTTAAAAAAGAAAGAAAGAAAAAAAAAACTACCTGTACTTTTCTTCTAAAGGTAGGCTCACCGGTTAACTCAGAGTGCGCACAAAACAAGAAATGCGCAAAGCGGCTGAGGTGGAAGTTGAGAAAACTGAAGCATGAGGCTGAGAATGTGGGGGGGTACACCGCGGAGCAACAGGGCTGCAAGTTTCCTGAGCTTGGAGAGTTGAAGAAGGCGCAGCGAGAGAGGAAAGTGTTAATGCTGCACGCTGGAGCCGTCCTGCAGGATTCACTACACTGTACTGATTGGCACATCAGCGTCGGCTCACCGTATTCGTCTTAAACAAAAACTTTATGAACTTCCAGTGAGAGAGTAAATCTCCATGCAGGACAGTACAAACATCTGCAAAGAAAACACACTGGATCCAAATTAAACTGCAGCTCTTTATTTCAGATATTTCGGCTGCTCATCTCCGCTCCGTTTCCCTTCATTTTTGCAATTCTGATTCCCGAAGTGGCTCCGAAGTGGTGTTGCGGCTCCTCGTCCCCGGCGGATCCGGAGATTGGAGTCTCTGCACCGGGAGGAGGCGGAGTCGGAGCTCCGACCACACCGCAGGCTCCAAAGAGCGGTCGCGTCAAGAGGATGGTGCGACTGGTGGCGGAACTGCTCTTGCTCCTGGGACTTCTTCTCCTTACCTTGCACATCACAGTGCTGCGGAGCAATCCGCTTCCCCAAGGAAATGTAACTCTGAGCCTGGATCAGGGGACAACACTTACAGAGGTGAGTCAGGAAATCTGCGAGTAGCCTCGGTGCTTTTCCATAAAGGAGACTTCTTCGGGGCAATTTGACACTAAATGGGGGAATGTAAAGGGTGTCTGGTCGCAGATGGTTCTGATAAAATGTTCATATGAGCATACAGTCCAGGTAAAATAAACCTTCATTACCTCGGGGGGTGGGGTGTCCTGTGAGTGAATGGAGATTGACATGCACACGGATGCAGCCTGCCAAAGGTGTCCCCGGGGAACAGCGGTGAGCCAGTCAAGGGGTAGAAGATGAGGCAGGGTCAGAGTTCAGTCCCCCACACCAGACACACCTCCCTATTGTCGGGGGTTAAATGCTAGCTGCAGGCAGTCCTCTGTCATCATGGGCTCATCACTGTCATCCAGGCGAGCACTTGATAAGACAGAGGGTCAGAGCTGAAGCCCTGAAGGTGCCCACTTCCTGCCAAGATTCCCCAGGGTGTGTTTGGAGAGTCCAACATCAAACTGCTTAAGATCAAACCTTAAACTTCACATTTTAAATCTGATCCTGGATCATCAGTGTAGGCAAGATGATACATTTTGGAAATCTTCAGACACTATGGTCAAAATACAGTTTTGTTGACAGCTCTGAGCCTCTATAGAAGGTGTCAACAACAATTCACCGGAGAGACATGTGTCAATATGACACCACTTAAGGCAGCTTTAATGGTTTAAATGCCCATTTTAACATAAAGCATAAAGCACACAGTCTCCAGTAGAGCCCCAAATCCTGACCTGTGGATTAAGACGGGTCTGGGATCAACAGGCTTTTTTAGAGAGTGTTAAGCGTCCTTCAGCTGCTTTTTGATGTATATTTAGCATGCTACTGAAATACTCTGTTCTTCTCCTGGTGATAAATAGGTATATATGCCCACTGGAATTGTATCCCTGTGTAAATGCTTTAATAGGGATTAGGGCAAATGAATTGAAAGAATTTTTACTTCAACAGGTCACTGCCATCGTTGTGACCTGCATGTAAGCAAAAACAAGCCCATGTTTTGTTGGCTATAAGGCCATGCAAAGCTGAGGAAGTATTCCAGGAATTTATTGAATATTTGTCACATGGCCAAACGTTGGCTCGGATGAGCGGGGCGAGGAGCAGCAGGGAGTTTCTCCAGCCGAATCACAGCAAAAATACTACACACATGCCAACTTGCATCCCAGTTTTTCTGGCATTAGTGCACATTTACATGGAGAATGTGGCCTGTGATGAAGGAAGCCAGACGAGCCTTGAGATTTTCTTTTATGTTTGTCTTTGCTCGTGAATGCTGCAACTATCTGCAGATACGCTTCACTAACCCTCCACTGAAAACGGTGATGTCATCTTTCAGCTGTGCTTGTCACGGCCCAAGGGGTGCATTGTCATCCCAAGGTGTCATATTTAAAATGCCATTCACAGAAAGACAATTGGCAGGATGCAGCTCTGTGCACCTGAAGCGGAGAGAGAAAACTCTTTTGTTCAAGGCCTATTATCATTACTGGGACAGGAAGGCCACTGTGGCTGTGAGAAATTAGTAAAATAATAATAATAAAAAAAAAAACGCGCTAATACAAATTAATCCGATTTTATGGGATCATGCTTTTCTTTTTAAGAGGTCTGTCGTAGCTCGTGTCTCCGCAGTTTCATAAGGTAAATAAACATTTGCACACACCCCGTATGAGGTGTGTGACAGGGGGAGGATGATTTTCTCTCCCACCCACAGAAGCGTAGTGCTGAAAAGCATCTGGCACAATGTGGACGGCCTTCATTTCCTGCCAGCCTCCCAGGGGGAAGGACCCCTGAGTTTTTCACAATTGAAAATAGAGTCATGCCCCTTTAAGCAGCCCTCACAAAGTGAGAAACGGGGAAGCGGGAAAAGAAGAAGAGATACTGTGAGGATGTAAAGGGGGTGGCTTGTGTGTGCAAGTGTTCATTAATGGCTTTTGGGAAAGTGGGGGGCATGCATCCTGGGAGGCCCCAGATGAACCGAAGACTTGTGTCACTTTTGATCTCCAAATTAAAGCATTTCACTTGTTGAGGAGTGAGATGAGTGATCGGGACTGTAGAAAAGCCCGCAATCAAACAGTCAGCACTGTGCACTGTTACTGTATGAGAGCAAACAAATGAGGAAAAAGCACGTTTTTTTGGAGTGGCAAGTAGGCAGAAATACCCCATAAAATCAGTAATTTGGGGGTATAACATTTCATGGCTCGTCCTTCACACTGCTGAGCTCATAGAATGGAAATATAGAGTTAGTGAAATGCGAGCGCGTGCAACAAAAAGCAGATGAGATTTCCTTCTTGGCTAAGTGACTGATGATGTCAGGATATTCCTGTTTACATACAAGGTCAATAGCAGTTAGAAAATCATCATCTCTTCTGGTGGCACCGAAGGAAGCGAGACGCTGGCTGTTCAAAGGCAAAGGGAAAGCATGAAATGTGATATTATTAAGTCAAGTTGAAGGCCGCAACTCTGTTTGGGAAGAGAAGCCACAAAAATAATTGTTTCTTTTTGTCTGTGATGGCAGAGCAAGTACTGATGACTGATGAGACCGAATGATTTGTAAACACGAGGATGTTGGTTTGAAGTCTGGGAAATCCAAGGACGGGGACGTTTTGAACGTATCGATGTGATCGTGGCTCAGTTTGTAATCGGCGCGGCTCCTACAGGTGATAACACACCTGCCCACGACGTGTACACTGAACCAACCTGCCTGAAACGATCCGTCCATTTTCAGTGACATTTGAGCAACGATTTTTTTTAAAAAAAATAATCCAATCCTGAAACTAACTTTAAGCAGGATGTTCTTCTAAACGGACACAGCAGAAATTTTTACAAAATAAAATTTGATAGCAAATCACTGATTTTCCTTTTAGTGTAGCACAATATTTCAAATTTATTTTAGTTTAAAACGAAAACACTGAAAAAGTAGCAATACTCCAATATGCTGCTTTTTTTCCCCCTTGTTTGCAACATAATTTATGTTTAAGCCACAGATTAAGCGGCATTAGTGCTGCTAAACTACCAATATTTGCTCATGAGCTGCCAAACTCTGTTTACAATCAAGCTGCAGCTCAATGAGCTTCCACACTGAGTGTCAGTGCCTGCAGCATTAATCAGAACATGTTTAAGTTTGACTTTAAAGTGCCCAAATTTGTGTCAGGACTAGATAATTTGCCTAATATGACGCAACAGCAGATTCAGATAGGATTAGACTGGATAATGGAGGAATAATCTGCCTGCAAATACAGGGACTGAGTTTTTAGGAGCGTCTGTGACACTTTTTCTTTGAGACAAACGCCTGGGGAAAGGCAGGAACAGTCATTTTTGTGTTCTGATTAACCTTCTGAGCATCTCTCAAATCATCCCACAGTATTATGTCTTCAGTGGCTGTGATATTTGCTGTATTTAGAAAGCAACTTAAATTCCCGTTCATATCATTAGTATAAAGGCGGCCTCCCAGATGAGATCGACCACACCTGTTTTAGCTTGTTTACAGTTGTGTGCTTGCATTTACACAGCGGGCTAAAGCTGTGAGCTTTCATTCGGCGCTGCCTCCCTCCTCCCTCAGCGGAGCTCAGTTACAGCCACTGAAATCTGAAGACTGGGAACTTGAAAGGCAGGGTTATCACATGGGCATCTCAAAGTCCAAGTACTTGTGATACATCCAAAGAGAGCCCTGTGATGTTCACATAAAGGGTCGATAGCTGACGCTGCTGGAATGATGGTTTCCTGCACGGAGCTCTCGGCTGTAATTGTTTGGTTGTGAAGAGGGTTTGTGGGTTGTTTTTTTTTTTTAACTGGAATCTATTCGATTCTGGACATAAATTATCATTAAAAACTCATTTTCATATCTATGTTAAAAGCTTCTCTTTTTTTTTTTTTTGTGGCTCCAAGCAAAAATTTAGACCCATCTGCTCTTTCTCAAAATTGTGGTCAGCGGTATAATCATTGTAATTAAGGCAATAGCTCAAATTAAGAGATGTAATTTCAAAGTTAAAATTTTTTTTTTTTGAAATCCATTATCATATTATCTCCATCTGGTTTTGAATTAAGAAACACAATGCTTAATGGATATGGAAGTCTTAATGTGCAGCTGCTGTGGTTGAATACAAGTTACATTTATAATCCTTCCTCCCTTGCTGTGCACTTCCATTTACAGCGCCTATATTGCCCTAGAGTGCACCTTGGCTGGACACAAACAGCTCCGCTGGGGGCTTTTATACCCGCTACAATGTGGCTGAGCTGACACTTTGTCTGTGACTGGCCACCGCAACCGTACAGCGCTGCTGCCATATTCCCAGGCCTCAGCCTGGCCGCAAAAACACTAGGCAGGAAGAAACGGGACATGAAAAAAAGAAAACAAGGAGCGTGATTGATGGCTTTTTTTTCCATCTTATTTTCTGCCACCCCACAATGGATGATTGCCGACTACTTATGGCTGCCTGTCCAATTGCTCCTTCTGTGCATACCTGATAGGGGACACATGCCTCAAGTGTCCTTCTGGGGTGAATTTACAACACTCCTGTCAGTACACCAAATGTTTTTCTGTCTACAAGATGGCAGATGTAATTATTTTGCTATGTTTGCTTAGGTTTCTCTGTGTAGCCCCAAAGCAGGAAAACCATCAGTCCTACATGGCTCTTTTCTCCCAGCCACCATCAGCACATGCTATATATGTCCACATCATATTTCTATGGTAAAGTAGCAGTATACTCTTGTCAGTTAAAAATGGAAAAAATATACAGTCTAGCTGTGACACTGGCTCTGAATGCAAGTTCTTGACAGATTATATTTTGGTTTTAGCAGACAGACACACAGAATGTTTATCCCAGTGGCTCCTTCTTCCTGGGCTCCCAGTAGTCCACTCTCCACAGGATTTATGACAAAGGTCACGGTCGAGTGAACCTCTGTCATCACGGGAGATCAATGTAATGCTGCTAGTGTGCAAACCCTGTAGTTGCTACACGCGGGGCTCTTAGCTTTAACAGTCAAACCAAACCAACTCGACGCAAAGTGACAGCAAATGAACGTTATCTGCCTTTCTCCCTTCAACAGAACAATATAAATGCAAAAAGCAGCTCCTCTGCGCAGCTGGCCCCTCAAGACCGGCGGTCTGGTCCAGAACACCGATTGGCCCATCGGCCCGCAACCCTCCCCTGGGCACAGGGCGGCAATGTACACAAGGATGGCCCGGGGGCTTTCCTCCTAGATCTGCACAACTTTCCTGACCTCTCCAAAGCTGACATCAACGGACAGAATCCCAACATTCAGGTGATCGTGTGTGTGTCTGCCCACCTGCCAGCGTGCTTTGATGCTTTTTCCCACTTAAGACATGACTACCCAAGCACATAGGACAGGAAGAACAAACAGGAAGAAGGAGAATAGTTTGGTGCACATCATTAACCCCCTTCTGTCGCCTTTCCTCCTTCCTTTTGCCCCTTGTCCCTTTTCACACTTCCTGGCTCGCAGTAAAGCTAAAGACACACATTGAAGCCTCACGCCGATCATAATGACAGCTGAAAAGCAGATGCTAACCAGCAAGCGCTTCACTACTAACCCATGTGATGGAAGACAGACAGCAGCTTATGTAAATGTGTGGCAGACCCTTGCCCATAAGTCCCTCAGTGATGCAGATGGTTGAGTAACCGCTGCCATGTTTAAATCATTCTCCTGTCTAATCTAGCAAGGGGGTCTTTCCATTTCTGAGGGCATCGCTGCTAGATCTGAGCACGAACAAAGTGTATTAACATCTCAAGATGTGGGAAGAGAGCAGAGCAACCAATTGAGCAGGGGCGTGAGGCTATGGGAGAAGGGGAGGAGGAGGAGGGGGGTGTCTTTGATCCTGAGATTCATCTGGCTTTCATGGTCTGGAGGAGGCTGAATCGCCCTTTGAACTTTGTGTTTAGGTGGAGAGAGCCCGAGAGGTGGGAGGGTGACTGCGGGGCAGGGGTAGAGTTCCCCCCTCATCTGGGAGGCACATGTGTTAGGACAGAAAGGGGGGAGTGGGTAATACTGTGTGTTGGGGTATCAGAAAGTGCCACCTTGCTGACTTTGTATTGACTGCTCTTAATGCAGGTGACCATTGAAGTGGTGGATGGGCTGGAGGGCCACGAACCAGAAAAAGGCCTCCGCAAGGAAAGCAAGCCCAGCTGGGCTTCTCCAAACTGGAGGAACTGGTGGCCTCACACTTCTTCTTCGTCCTCCTCGTCGTCTTCCTCCACTCATCAAACGGAGGAGAATGAACGCTCCTACGGGAGCAATACTGAGGACAGCAACTTCCTCAGGCCACCAGCGGATTGGGACAGGAGGGGAAGCAAAGCTCAAACTGAATATGGTGAGAATTACACGAGGTGGAGAGAGTGTGTGCGCGTGCACGTGTGCGTATGCGTGTGTGCAGGGAAATTCACGCACGCTGCACAATATTTAGCCGAGTCTTATTTGAGCACCGGTCCCCAGCGTTTCCACAGATGGCCATAGTCTGATGTGGAATCTGTAATTTGCAGATTTGCTGATTTAAGCTGTCACCATAATAAGTGCAGTCATCCCAGGCGAGCCTCTGGGAGCCCCTGATTGAAGCCTTTAACACTCTTTTATGAGATGGATTCCTCTGTGTTGTGGAGCTGGCTATGTGACACAGTTTAAACGCCTCGCTACATCAAAGTTAAGGAGCAGGACCGGGGCCAGAAGCGCTGTTGAGTCGCCGCACCGTCCTCGCAAGACTCTCCCAAAGTAACCCCACAGATAAATCTGCCGGTGAAGAATTTACGCTCGCTGTCAGAGCGTGTGCGTCCGGCCCGTGTTGTAGCATGCCCAAACCAACATGGTTGAACAGGAATGCGTGTGCTGTGGAAAATCTCATTTTATTCACTTTGCGCTGCAGTGATTAGGCGGCCAATGTTATAATGTTTTTTTGTAAAGCCACAGCCCATGTTTAATGTCCCTGGCTTATCGCTGTGGTCATCTCTCATTCGTCGTTGACTTCATGCCACACAAATGGACAAGGGGATATTTTATCATTATTACTGTCTTGGTTTTAAACTTTATAAGCATAATTGCGGACAGGCAGTGAGGATCATCCATTCAATCATCTCGTCTGTGGCCTCAGCACAGGTCATTATCTAGTTTTTGTATTTTTTTTTTTTTCCAAATTCCAATTTTTGGTTGGTGTTGGCACCCAGCTCTGTAATATGATTTAAAGGGGGAGGGGGGGCAGCAGCAGTAGAAGCCTATCTGGCCTGTATTCATACAAAAAGCTCATAATGAGGGGCAGATGGCAGCGGGGGGTGTATAGGAAGGTTTGGAGCCAAGCCAGAAATACTTCCATTCCAAAATGCCCACATTAATTCTTCTCATCAATGGAGTATGGCTTTCGAGATGTGTGTGTGTGTGTGTGTGTGTGTGTGTGTGTGTGTGTGTGTGTGTGTGTGTGTGTGTGTGTGTGTGTGTGT
>JAVDPK010002267.1:492591-505564 GCA_034780415.1 Cichlasoma orientale | reverse complement strand
TGTGTGTGTGTGTGTGTGTGTGTGTGTGTGTGTGTGTGTGTGTGTGTGTGTGTGTGTGTGTGTGTGTGCGTAATGGCGATGGCGGTAGAGGAATGAGGTGGTCATAGAGCCTCGTGTAACTGTTTCCATGTATACGCATAACAGTGATGTACTCAATGATAATTGGAGTTAAAGAGGATTTTTTTTTTGCCGTTTCACTTCCCATTTTCAAACGAATATATCACAGATAGAGCAGCTCAGTGGCATCCAGTGCCTCTGAGCCCGGGATGCTCAGGCAGCACCGAAAACTTTGATTTCTAAATTGCCGCCTGGATCCCTGGCAGCTTTATTGGGACTTCCAAAATACTCTCCACTTAGTGTACTCACTGAACTCGCACTGCGCCCTTTGACTCAGACTTGCTGGTTCAACAATTTTGCATTAGCATGTACAATATAGTGAGCACGTGCATGCAGATAGATGAAGCCCCCTCACTTCCCTTTTACGTCTCCAAAACCAGCTTGTTATTAGCGAGGCACGCTTACAGGCTGGAGTGAGTGCAGCATGTGGCCTGCGCCAGAATGATTTGTTTCTTTCTCTCTGATCCAAGACTACATAGATGGAGAGGGGGACTGGAGTGCCTGGTCAGCGTGCAGTGTCACTTGTGGAAACGGAAACCAGAAGAGAACAAGGTCATGCGGCTACGCCTGTACAGCCACCGAGTCCAGAACCTGCGACATGCCCAACTGCCCAGGTAAAATCTTATCAATCACGCACAAAAACCCACATCAGTCAAGACATTATTGATACTAAGGACACATGGGATGTAAGTTAATGTGTTGATTTAGTAGTCTTTCATCTCTCACTATACTTTCATCTCTCTAAAGGTATTGAAGATGCCTTCAGGACAGCAGCTACTGAAGTGAGCCTGTTAGCTGGAACAGATGAGTTCAATGCCACAGAGCTCTTTGGTGTCGGTAAGATTTTTGCCTCCTCGTGTCTTACTCCACACCATCCCTCATTCAGATGTTCTTACTCTATCAAAGGCATTTCTTCCATCTGGCAGCAGTGTTCCTGCACACTCTTAGCATTCCTCATGCTCACGCTGGGCTCCATTACTGTGCAGCAGGACAGGAAGAGCGCAGCATGCCGCTGCCCACTCCCTCTTTGCTTTCTGTTCTCAATAAACTCAGGGAACACACCTTGATTTTAAACCTTACACTGGTTTCCTCTTCTGCTGTTGAGGAGTATTAGAAAGATGTTGCATTTAATGGCGTCCTCATTTCTTCCAGACACTGACAGCTGTGAGCGCTGGATGAACTGCAAGAGCGATTTCTTGAAGAAATACATGACCAAGGTGGCAAACGACCTTCCCAGCTGCCCTTGCTCTTACCCGACTGAGGTGGCTTACAGCACGGCAGACGTATACGACGCCCCCACGCGCAGGAACTTCCGCTGGAAAGACGCCAGCGGGCCCAAAGAGAAGCTGGAGATCTACAAGCCCACAGCCCGTTACTGCACCCGCTCCATGCTGACCCTTGAATCCACCACGCTGGCTGCGCAGCACTGCTGCTATGACGACAACATGAAGCTCATCACCCGCGGCAAGGGAGCCGGCACGCCCAATCTCATCAGCACAGAGTTCTCAGCTGATCTGCACTACAAGGTGGACATCCTGCCTTGGATCATCTGCAAAGGAGACTGGAGCCGCTACAACCAGGCCAGGCCACCAAACAATGGGCAGAAGTGTCCAGAAAACCCTCAGGACGAGGACTACTACAAACAGTTTGAAGAGGCACGGGAATTCTAGCCCACAAAAACACTGCCTATATATTCAGCTAAACCTCAGAAGTGGCCCTGAAACCTTTTTTTATTCTGTTTTAGGTCAATTAACTCGTGAACTTTTAGGCTCTGAGGAAAGACATGCCACTCTTTTGAACCACAAGGAACTATAATCTAACAGAGTCAGAACCAATTTTTTGCTCACGAGGAACTTCTCTGGACTTCATCAAAACCAGGCATGAAATGTTGCTTCTTTTTTTAATTATTTTTTTTACACCTCTAATAAATGAAAATGAAATGTTGCCAGTAATTATGTTGCCAATTGTAACTCTGTCCGATTTGGTTACTAAAGGGAGGACTGACTTCATATTAAAAGGGAAAACTGTTATTGTTGGCATGTCCGTGTAGATTGTGTTGGGTTTGGTGGAATCCAAGAGAGACGGGTGGTAACAGAATAATGAGACCCCTCAGGAATGACTTACCCAGTTTTCCTTAATTTTGTCACAGTTATCCAGGTTTTCATGTACGCTTGACTGTTTATTTAGCATGCACACGTTTTCATTTTCATTCATTTACCCCTGTAATTTAACTGTGTGTCTCTGAGGCAGATCTCCATTGCAAAAAAGCCTGCGTTATTTTTGTAAAGTATTTATTAAGCTGTAGCCGAGTTTAAGTTGAGTGTCTGCGGCTGGTTTCTGATTCACACGTGGCCGAAGTCGAGATTCCTCTCCGACTCATACTTTGCCATCAGTGTGCGTATCCATGACTCAAGTTAGGGTTAAATAGAGCAGAAAGAATGTGTGAACTCAACTGTACGGAACCATTTTTTGTTGTTGTTGTTGTTGTTGTTTTTAGATATAAATCTATAAATAAATGTTTAAAAAGTCAGTGAATGTTTTAGATGTTAGAAAAAAAAATTCCGTTAAAGATGCTAATTGACAAAGTTTCGAGCCGTATCAGTTACTGTCAAGAGTTCTCCCCTGCTGTCAGAAGGAAACTTCCATCAGCAGGAAAAGAAAAAGCATCTCCAGCCCGGTCACAAGACTTTCATTAGTTGTATCCAGTGTGGCTGTCGGGACAGGCTTTTTGATGGGATTGTGATATTTCTTCAGAGGGCGAGGAGAATAAGGTTCCCTTCAATGCAGTGTCTTTGGCATGTATCCTCACATTCCTGAGTAATTTCTCAGTGTACAAACACACACACACACACACACACGCTTGGTGCTGCATGTCTGCAGCTGAGACCCTCGACCATTCCCTTTCCACTGAATGGTGCAGTCATTGTCACACAGAGAAAGCCATTCATGGTGCCCTCATTCCTGCAGTTTTGTGTGCAGCACAGCTGGCTGGGTGTAGGGCTCGTCTTTATAACGCAGCAGGCCCCAGCATGTCCCACACCCCTGAGGCACAACTTGCAACCACCTACTTTTTCTTTTTTTTTTCACTGTTCATAGAAACTTTCTCCACTTGCCTCTTTTGCCCCGTTTTTCCCCAAACATGGCCTTTCATCAGCAGCCCACCTTCAAATACTCCCTGCAAATCACATTCCATTAAAACGGAGATATCCTTCCCCTCTGTTCCTTCACACCGGCAGTCTGTAAAGCCTTCTGTCCTCCTCCTGAGCGGTTTAAGGCTAAGATTACAGTAACCTGCATCGATCGTTATCTTAGCAGCACGTCTGCTGAGCAGGTCACGAAGATCAAAGCTGGGCGTTCGTCTTTATTTTGAATCATTAGTGCCAAGCTCAAATTGATGACATACCTCCACCCCACCTTAACCCAGTATCTCTTCTCCAGACAGGCTCCACGTGTCTCCGGAGCAGGCAATTATTCGTACACCCGACTCACTTTTCGTCTCTCATTTTGTCTTCCCTCCCCTGCACACGCAAGCACAATTTTCACCGTCTTCTTGTGCCTGCGTACAAGATTTAGGCTTGTGAGAGTAACTGGCATGAAAATGTATAAACTGTAGGGCAGCCAGTACAGTGAAATCCTCTGACCGTAGGGTGTCAGTGAGGCCTCGCTTTTGTGTTACTATTTCCACGAGGCTACTCTGGTATGTTTCAAAGGATGCAAAGCACCATATTAGTGGTATATTGTCAAGGATCCGAAAGGGCTCATTAAGCATCACCAAGATATGATTGTTGGTATTTTGTCTCTATTTTTGTTATGAGAAGGAAATCACGTCCAATGTACTTAAACAATTTTAGACCAAGCTTGACAGGGTCGGCTCTGGGAGTTCTCAGTAGATCGCCGTACGAGAGCTAACTGGGGGAATAAAAAACAAGAAAAAAAAAAAAAAGAAGAAGAAAGCAGTGGAAACTTGGATGCGTTCATGTAGCACATCAAGATAAGCTTTAGGTGTTCTGCTGCAGATTTTCATCGAAATTGTTCACATTAAAGACAGGTTGAGGTGGTTTGTTTGCCATGCTTTCAGAGTTAAAGAACCAGGTTTTATGGTGGTAATTGGGCATCTCTTTGTTTTGTGGTGTGGTGCAGATGTGCTAGGGCCATTTTTAGCCTCTCTCTCCCTCACTTTCTTTCACTTGCTTGCCTTAGCTCTGCTACTTTATGGGTGGTGTAGCACAATGCAGGAAGTGTCTGGGCCACAATACCGCAGGGCTCTAATTGCACGGCAAACTTAATTAAAAGGTTTGTCTTTCGTCTTCTAATCTGGAATAGCTGACCTGGACCAGGAGTTTGCTTATCTAGCATCCACCTTCCCTCCACCTCCAAAACCCAACCTTCACCAGCAATACCCTACTTATAACACAGGACGGCCCCGCTGGCGCTCTCCCTGTCACGGGCTCTCATCTTTGGCACAGTGACACAGGAGGAGTGGGGCACGGGGGCATACATGCCTGCATGTACAGCTGAACAAACAGGTCAAGCAGATATTGAACATCTGAGGGCATGGTGCCTTACTCAACCCCTTGCTGTGAGGCTACCATCTGAGGCAGAACAATTACAAAACAAATTCCTGAACACTTGGACATATAACAGATTCACTAAATCGATAACATCATCTTTAAGCCTGGAAGAAGCAAGTGAACCTTCATGCTAACAGCTTCTCCAAAAGATACATGGAGTCAGGTGTTCCAGTTATAGATGACTCTGGAAGTGTGTGTGTGTGTGTGTGTGTGTGTGTTGTAGAGGTGCCCAAGCCTAAAGACACACAAAGTCTGTACTGGCAAAGTCTGCTCTACTTGAAGATCTTTTGGTTTGAACTGTGCAGTGATCACAACAACTTTTGCAGAACCTTAGCAGAAGTTTTTTTTTTAGAAATCACAGAAAAAAGACACATTATGTGCAACTTATGGTGGAGGGGGCATCAGGGGATTGGGACTGCTTTGCTAAACTAGGGCCTAGATTAAATCCATCAGATCTTTACATAGAAATAACTTCATTTTGACTAATAATGACACATCCATACACATTTTTGAATTCATTATAGGAAATAAAAGAAATGCAAGCACAGTGAAATTCTGCTCTGTGTCCTGTGAGGTCTCAGCAGATAAAACTACTACAGGACTACTGAAACACTGGCTTGTTCTAAGAGAGCCACACACACTGCCGGGTTTCAACCCTCTCTGCGAATAAGTGTTGATGTTAGACACTGGCACAAAGTGGCAAAAGTGGTGTCGATGGGATGGTGTCCCTGAGGTGGTGAAGGAGGGTAGTCAGCATGAGCACGGAAGCTGCATGGCCATGACTCACTGTGACAGCACCGCTTGGCATGTGAGGACAGCAAGCCAGACAGGCAGGGCTGCTGCCTTTGATCTTTATTTGCTCCACCGTCTGTTTTGCATTTAAGAGCCTTGCTGAGCGCGAGGCATTGGATACACCTTGAATGGCTCAGGATCGGGTCCACTTTTTAAAGACCCAGGATCCTTTTTCAAAGCTAAGGGGATTCAGGACGGAGAGGGATGATGTTTGAAGGGGAAGGTTTGGGGCTGAATAGGGCAGAGGGTCTCCCAGCAACACAGATTAGCTTTGAAGAAAAGAGGGTGCTCTATAATGACACATAATCAAGCTGATAGAGAATATGCTGTGAGTGTGGGTGAGGGGGAATGGTAACACGTGCCCTTTTGGATTGACTCTCACGATGAAACTCAAGGGGTGAGGCAACTGTGGAATAAAAAAGACGCACAGCACCTCCCAAACCAACCTTGCGATGCAACTCCTGCATATTATTACACTTCCCCAACATCCGATCACTGTAACGTGCTCCATGTGATTGGAAAACTGGCTTGATATCATTCCGCAGCCAGGCACGGTGCACTGACAGGGAGGCATTTCTCCCTTCAAATGACAAATATATATTTATCTTCTTGAGCAGCTCTATTGCACATTCCCCGTAGACACTACAGTGACCACAGTGCAGAGTGAGGCCCAGCACTTTGACAAACCCTGCCCCGGAGCCTGATACAAATCATATATAAATAACTTCTCTCTAATCAGAGGCTCTAAATGTTTATTTATGAGGAACCAAAACAATACAACTTAGAAGAAAACACATTTTGAGAAACACTTAAAATGGAACATTTTGATGCCCTTACAAACACAGACTTCACTTTTTTTTCCTCCTCCTGCAGATTTTCTTTTCCCATTTCAGTTACTTCCCCAGTATGTAATTTATTCTCAGACTATACATTTTTGGGAGTCCACACTTTAGATTATATTTATTCTGTCTGCGAGGGCTTACACAAACTGCTCCCCAAATAGCAATGAACGTCTTTTTTCGGAAAAGGTACAGTTGGAAGAATGTCACGGAGTTTAAATGACTCAAAGACAGAGGCGGATACGTAGCATCATACATTTTATTTTACCTTCTGAGCACTTTAGAAAGCGGTGCACATATGATTTACATAGCTTATACCATTTTATATTAGTTGCATTTTCAAGTAAACATTAAACAAGCTCTACTGTGGTTTTGCTGGGCCTGGAAGTCTGAGCAGAAAAAAAAGAAAGAAGCAAAACCAGAGAAACCAAATATCCCAACAAAAGTATCAATTCAGACAATTACGCTGTTCAAGTACAATTCTCGGCAGCACCATTTCATAGGCTTGATGCATACATTAGTTTTCAACTGTACTTTTTTAGCAAGAAAATACACGTCTCTGTCAATGGGACTGTACAAAAATAAATTGTGATTTTCATATGATGACTAACAGTCATGTTTGGCGCTTGGGTCAAATGCTGCTGCCTGAGCACTATATATAGATATATTTATGTAGAAGCATTACTCTGGAGGTGCATAGCTTCCTGCTTCTTGAGCATTTCTGCACATCAGAGAAAAGAAAAGTGGCTTATTGTGGATTATGCACATGCAGTAGCTATGTATTCACATTTTAAAATTAAAAGCAAAGCAGTGGATGGCTGAAATGGTTAGAAAACTGATCCAGGATGCACATTATGCTACATTAAACAATATGCATGTGTGTACAAGTACGAGTGGAAGCTGTACATGTAAAACGGTCACGTAGCTTTAATTCTTCATTCATAATAACCTTGAGTCGCAGGCACTCCACAAGGCGCGATCTGACATCTTTGTAGGGTTGAAAAGTATTTTAAAAACATAATAAGGTCTTGCATTTGAAATTCCTGAAAGTCTGAAAATAGTCACATCTATTCAGTAATATAAAATAATATGAATATCCACCCTGTTTGCCAAAATTATAGCTTATATACAAATGGAAAGAAGCCACTTTTAGTTGAAAAACAGTAACAAAGACAAAAAATAAAATGGTACATCAAGGCAATGGTGCATCAAGTTTAGTCCAGGTGACACTGGAGAGCTCGGGGATAAGTTGGCATAGAGTACGTGCTGGAGGCAGACAGTGGCAAAGGGAAGTCCTGTAAGTGCACTAAGTAGAAGCTAACACTCCTCCCTCCTTCCTGGACACCTGTTTAAACAGCGAAAGCTTATTACTTCTGGCATCACAAAGGCCGTGGGGAGGTGAGGGTGGTGTGTGGGTGTGTGCGTGTGTGTTTGTGGGTGGGTGGAAGAGTTTATGTTGGGGTATTGCTGAAGAAGCCCAGAAGTAAGGAAAACATGGTTCACTCCACTACACCCATCAGCCGACACACCCCTCCCTCGATGGCCAAAGACTGTCCAGGAACTGTCCCAGGTGGTAATCTGGATATGTGTGTCTACAGGCAGTAAAAGAAAACACACACATACACACACACAATGAGAAAAAAGGCTAAGGACAAAGGCAGAGCTACATGGGGAAAGAGAAATGCTGATAGGGTTTTCTTAGATTCCTATAAAATCATCAAAGTTCAGTTCATTTCAGTTCAATTAGCACCAAAGAACAAAATAAGGCTTTCAGGGCACTTTATAAATTAAGCTCTACCAGCACAATATCAGAGAAAAACCCCAACAATTTCCTCTGAGCCGACTCTGGGTTAGCAAAACTCCCAACAATCCACCTTTGGGTTTCTATTATGTCACAAGTGGTTAAGGTCTCCTAGCTTAACTATGGCATCCCACTCAGTAACTCCAAAACCAACACCAGCACCCAAACCCATTACGCCTGACATTGCACAGCTCCCAGAGATTAGAGAGACACCCAAACCACACGACCACAATGAAGTTTTTAACTGCCTGGTGGGTAAATAGAAATGTTGAGAAAGTAAAAAGCTACTTTCTGCTGCTCCCTTATTCACAAGGGGTCGCCACAGCGGGTAGCTCCGCATGTTTGATTTGGCAGATTTTTTTTTGTTTTACGCTGAATGCCGTTCCTGACCCAAGCCCAAAGGGATTTATGTCTCCTCCAGGGACTGAACCAGGGATCTTGTAGGGAATATGTAAACCACTACACAAAAGGATGCATCTAAGTGGAAGATTAAAAAAAAAAATGCAACACAATTAGAGAGAGCAAAAACACACACTGCAATTGTGCCATCATGAGTTTGTACCACTGAAGTCCACAGGTGCCAAGTGTGTATTTGCAGAGCGAGGGTAAACAGAGAAGGAACAAACTGCTAGTGTTTTTTTTTTTCTGAGCAGAGACTGAAGAGGAGTAAAAAGAGGAGAGAAGGAGCAAACACAGCTGTGAAGACGGGAGTGATACTTCCACTGGTGGGATCAAAGGTGACCGACACTCCAATGTGCCAATAATTGCTGTCATGCTCCTTCCTCTCTTTCCACAGAGGGTAACGCTGGCTCTAGCCTTAGGGGAATAATACATCCACTCATTTACCGGGGCACTGAACTGGCCTGACATCACTCTTTCAGTTGCAGGAGTTTGCTGGTCTTTTTCTGTGTAGGCAGCGACTATGGCCCAAAGCACCCTGAGGGCAACTGTCACTTCAATGGGACAACAGCCAGACAAGGCCATGCACACATGGGAACACTCTCAGGGGCCCATTATGCCTCCAGTACACGTCTCTGGGCTCATCTTCTTCCCTTCATTTTCTGAGGATAAGGTTAAGGAAAGGCCTAATTTAAATGGTTTTGAGTGAAGGTCTGTAGTGAGTTATAATGAATTAATGTTGGCATGCTAAGTGTTTTCCTTCAGATGTTTTCATGCCAGAGAGGAAAAAGCTTTGCAAATCCTTACCACACCGACCAACCAGCTGAAAACTGGGTACAATTACCTGCTAGCTTTATCAATGCGTATATCCATGCATATTTCTGACAATGACACCTTGTGCCCTAACAACTACTCCTATTCAGATTTGTGCCATATATTAAGACCTTGATTTTGTTTTTAGCTGACGAAAAGGACAGCATGAGTTAGTCAGCAGGGAGAGTCAAAGGCTTACTAAACCAAACAAGTGAGTAATGACAGCACTGCAGGGCCAGGAGCACTGCATGTGCGTTACATGCATTGGGACAAAGTAGTGAGGACGCTTCAGGCTCAGAAATCACACAACAGATGTCCTAACACGTCAGTGACATAAGTCTTATTAGCGTCAGGCAAATAATGCTGCAGCCTTATGTACAAACAATAAATAGCTTTGCATTCAAAAAGTTTCTATCACTCTGGAGGAAATACAAAAAAAAAAATTTTTTAGAATAATTTCTAGAGGTAGAGAGAAGATAAACTACAACCCATGAAGTGCAGAGAAATAATTGTGAACAGATTTACTTTAAATATTGTGAACAAAGTACCGTTCAGCCTGGATGTTTGGGTAAATATGGATTGGTACCTCAACTGCTCATTAATGCAAATATCAAATCAGCCAATCACATAACTCCATGCATTTAGGCGTGGTCAAGACGACCTGAAGTTCAAACCGAGCCTCAGAATGAGGAAGAAAGGTGATTTAAGTGACTTTAAATGTGGCATGGTTGTTGGTGCCAGAAAAGCTGGTTTGAGTATTTCAGAAACTGCTGATCTACTGGGATTTTCCCAACCAGCCATCTCTAGGGTTTACGGAGAATGGTCCCAAAAAGGGAAAACAGTAAGCAACAATTCTGTGGGTGAAAATGCCTTGTTGATGTCAGAGGTCAAAGGAGAATGACCAGACTGCTTTGACCTAACAGGAATGCAATAAACACTCATTACAACCAAGGTATACAGAAGAGCATCTCTGAATGCAGATGGGCTACAGCAGCAGAAGACCACACTAGGTGCCACTGCTATCAGGAACAGGAAACTGAGGATACGGAACAACAGAAGTTTGGAAAAACGTGTTTCCTGGTCTGATGAGTCTCAATTTATGCTGCAACATTCAGATGATAGGGTCAGAATTTGGCATAAGCAAAAGGAGCCAAACTACCTTGTATCAATGCTTCAGGTTGATGGTGGTGTAACAGTGTGGGGATATTTTCTTGACACACTTTGGGCCCTTTAGTACTAGTTAAGCATCGTTTGAATGCCACATCCTACCTCAGTGTACCCATCTTATGGATACTTCCAGCAGCCATATCACAAAGCTCAAATCATCTCAAACTGGTTTATTGAATGTGACGATGAGTTCACTGTACTCAAATGGCCTCCACCTTGGGATGTGGTGGAACAAGAGACTCACATCATGGATGCGCAGTCGACAAATCTGCAGCAACTGTGACGCTATTATATAAATATGGACCAAAATCTCTGAGGAATGTTTCCAGCACCTTGTTGACTCTGGTCCTTTTGCCTTCAGAACCAGCATTTCATTAGTACCTAATGAAATGGCCAGTGAGCGTATATAGGCCTTTTCTACACTTAGTGACTACAATCTGTTCCATAAACACTCTGTTAGACCTTGATTCTAAACTTTTTTTAGTCTGCAGCAGAAAACCTTTTTTAGCTATTAAGCTTAGTAATGCAATACAGAGCAGTGCTAAAGTACTCAGCATCAAACCTTGTTGTTATGCTAGTCAATATAAGTGGGCAGCTTTTGTCAGTTATTTTAGTGGGTGATTACCACTCTAATTACAAACAGGAGCTACTAACAGTGACTTTAAGACCATCTGTTGCTGGTGTGATGTCCATCTCACAACTTGTGCTCCAGTTTATTTTGTAATCACTTCTTGATGTAAAATCCAGATTTACAAAAAGCAGCTAAAAGTTAAACTAATTATAAAGGCAGTCAGGTTAAAAGTAAAGCAAAGACATGCAGAATTACGCGACAGCGGGAATAGACAGACAGAAAATGACAGCATGCAAAGCTACAGTGTGCCTCTTGTCAGTTTGTTACCCTGTGACTAAAGTGACCACATGACAGGACAACGGCTGAGCTAAAATATCCCATGAAAAACACATTTCCATTGTATCTGTCAGAGAAAAACAACATTCTTTGGAGATATGAATGTGTTTAGGAGTGAGAGAAGCCACTTATTAACACCACAGCGTAGACCAAAGGGTAAATTTAGCTCTATGACTATGTTGTTGTTTTTGTGTTGTGGTTTTCACATTCTTTGAAAATATAAAAATAAATTAAAAAAAAAACAATCATATGCTATTTATTCAGCTTGCAAAATGGATAATAAAAACAGCATGTAACATAAGGAAAGACATTTGTCGTGTAATATACAAAGCAGACAATAACCATAAGGCCTGAGTTGCATGCCATTTGATTGTGTCTGGCCTTAAAAATCTTTATAGTGGTAATGATGTCCACAAGGAGGAAACTGAGCCATATTCGCGGTGTTGTGGATCCTGTACTTCCCTTTCATCTGTCCAATCATGACAATCATCATATAACAATAGTCCGTTTCAGAGGTACCGCCACTGGCTTGTCCATGCAGCTTTGTGTGTCTCTGTAAAACACAGCTTGATGTTCTCATGTCTATCCAATGCAAACAAAGGTGAGTGTTTGAATAAAACCAGATGCTCTCACTCTTCTGCATCGCTGCCATTTCACAGTCTAATGTCAAAAAGATTAGGACACAGACCCGACTTTTCTGAGAAACAACATCTGACTGAGAAGAAAGAAAAAGCTGAGCGGAGTTAAAAACACAGTGTCTAACAATCTGGCCTGACATTTTTGACTGCGCTGCAGCAGTCCAACCTATTCTGTCAGAAAAATGCATGCATACAAATGGCGCCAAAACAGTCTGAAAGAATAGGAATCCAATCTGACCTCTGGCCTGAATACTCCTGCTACTGTGTATCAGCTCTTTCATGTTCTTATCGCGGAAAAGTGGCGGTAGATGGACTCTGGGTGGTTAGAAGTGCCCAGCTAATAGGAATGGGAGGAATGTCAGCTGAACAGCAGCTGAGGCAGTGGATGGCTGTGAATCCTTATGTTTAGCAATCTGTGCAACCAAATGCACAGAAACTTTGCTTAAATTCAGAACTGTTAGGCTACCCAATTAAAGCAAAATGGAATTATAACTCCATACCAGTTTTTTTCTTTTTAACAGATTTATAGCAACACAGTCACCCAAACCTTCACCAGAGGCACTCATTCCCTGTGACTTGTTCTGCTCCCAGTGCTACACAGCAAGACTAAGACTCTAAGACTAAGACTCTACTAAGAAGACAAATATAGGCTCGATAATTTTTGCATTATACTTGCTTTCCTTAGGCAATTTCATTAGAAAAAATACTACATACATTCCCACTGCTATGCAGAAGACACGCTGGTATTTAACTAAGAAGTCAAATGCTACAAATAAGTTAGTTAAACTACAGGCATCGCTTAAAGACACAAAGACCTGGATGATCAGTAATTTTCTGCTTTTCTGACATTAGCCTTGATGGCATTACCTTGGCCTTTAATGCTATTGTGAGGCACTTTGGAGCATTTCTGAGGAGGACATGTTTTTTAA
>JAVDPK010002267.1:438627-492491 GCA_034780415.1 Cichlasoma orientale | reverse complement strand
CCTTGATGGCATTACCTTGGCCTTTAATGCTATTGTGAGGCACTTTGGAGCATTTCTGAGGAGGACATGTTTTTTAATTGGGCCATTAAACAAATATGTTGGACTGCCTTCTTCCATCTACACAATATTGCTAAAATTAGAAACATCCTGTTTTAGAGTGAAACTGAAAAAGTATACCATGCATTTAATAATTCTAGGCAGGACTATTGTAATTCACTATTAAGCAAGAGTACTAACCAGGACATGAAAGAGAGATCATATTTCTCCCAAATTTCTCTTAATTGGCTCCCTGTTAAATCTAGAATTGCATAGTACCACATCATACCAAAGGAGCACTTTGCTCTCAAAGTGCAAGCTTAGTTGGGGGTCTTTGAGTTTACAAAACTGGGATGGGAGGCAAAGCCTTCACCTACCAGGCCCCTCTGCTGTAGAACCAGTTTGGAGCTATATAAATAAAACTGAATTGAAGTGAAGTGAATATTGCCTCTCCAGATGACTGATGTCCCCCAAACTCTTAGCCCATTCTTTTCTAACAGAATTTCACCACAGGTTTGCCATGAATGCCATAGACACACAGGTGCCACTTCCTGGGCCTCCATGGCAGAGAGACCACAAAAGACATGACTGGAGCCTGGCCGCATCAAAGTGCTTCTCTTTGGCTTGATTCTCGGCAGGCATAAAGGACAGAACAGCCAGTTGCTCTGGTATGCAGATGGTCAGGCACAGAGACACATCAGAACGTCATAACTTCAGTTTCACAACAACAAGCTACTCAGTCTCTGATAGAGCAGTGTGAGATTTGGTGGAGCAGCTGTCTCCTTGGCTGCACTCTCCAATATCACTGTACCACCAATGGCCCCCCAGGAGGAAGTGGATACCCTTCCCCAAGAGACCCAGAAACCACTACTGACAGATGATATTCCTGGATCTCCACCCACCCAGCACATGCACTTTACAAAGAACATTTTGCATGCATATCTTAATGATGTGATGCTTGGTGACTTCACCACAGTAGATTTTAAAGCTACTTGAGTGCTTCTTTGGTGCCCAGACCCTAACTGTTTCTGCTGTTTAGATTAAGGGGTAGCCTACAAGTGCTCTTTCCATGCACTCTGCACTACTTCGAACTCTGTCAACAGAACAGCTTGAGGCTAAATTTGTGGAACAGTAAAAGAGCACCATATCTGGCTCCTGCTTTTCTGACTCACTATCAGTCCAAGTACTCTAGTTGTCTTGGGAACTAAATTCTTCTCTATCATCTAGTTAATACCAAAACATATTCTGCTTCACCAGTCACTGGATGTTAACTGAAATACCTCCGACCTGTCACTGTCATATTTTCTTTTAAATTAGCGGCAGATAGACTACTGCATACTGTAGAGGGGAAGCAAACAAAACAGTGAGTTACAAACAGGAACTTTATGTTCACTGTGCTCTGCTTACCTCTCTCTCTGTTGGCACTGCCATGACAGGAGAGCTTGCATGTTCACATTCCATCCCAAAGCCCCTTACACAGAGCACATCTGACAAATATGCAGATTGATACTGATATCCCCAGTGGCGCATGACTTTCAGTAAACTTTATGGGACTTTAAGACCAGGTAGTGGTCAGAGGGAGGAGGCGATGAGAGAGGCAGACCATGAGAGAGAGAGAGAGGGGAAAGGACGGGTGAGGGAGGTGGAGCCAGGGGACACGGGGCAAACACTTTGAAATCGGAACCAGACTTGAACAACAGGGCCCTCTCTTCATACAGAGTGACAGAGATACATTAGCCAAACAAATCAGTGCGAGCTGAGACTCCACTTAGAGCCAGGAGACCAGAGCACTAGGCCCTACTGCTTAAGAAGCCACAGAATTTATGTTAAAAAATTTTTTAAAAAGGTCTTAAAAAAGGCTCTGAGATGCCTTTGGCATTATAATATATTCACATATCATTGTACAGCAGCAGGTAAGAGTGACATTCATTACCCAGGACAGGGTCAGCTAAACAATATAGCATGAACCCTCATAGAAAAAAAAAGTTTGTGAGTATTTTTCATAAGGAATTAAGGAACAAGTGCCTGGATAAAATATGCTTAAATTCATCCACACGATTCATAAGGCACTGGACCCCTACGGCTCCTCTTGGGGGAGGAGGGTGGACCCATGTGGCTCCGTTGTGTTGAACATGGCCGGGCCCCATGGGTTAAAGCTCCAGCCACGAGGCACAGGAGCAAAGCAAACACGCTCCTTTTTTCCATAAACTATCAAAAAAATCTTTATAACTGAAAGTTAAGAGGGGAGACAAACCATTTTTAAAGCCATTTTCTCTGGCATTGGTTAATGATGCAAGCGTTATAAACTAATTTTAAGACTACATTTAAAACTAATTACAATATGTTTCGGTTGTCTGGCTAATTGGGAAGCTCACCTTTGCTTTGCTATCTTGGGCAGACATGTAGCCAACGCACATGCTCTCTGTGGTGTGACTCCACAGGAACTCCACTGTAAATAAAGACAGATAAAGGTCACAATAGTAAGTGTTCAAACACAAATATCCATACACAGACTTAATACGATGAAGCGGGCAGAACAACGGTTTGATAGAAACAACAAACCAAACAGAACGAAAGGTTCGATTTACCAAAACAAACAGAAATTAGTAATCCTGCCAGAGAAGAACATCTGGCAGGTGAGTAAGTGGAGTTATCGCTGAGCAAGCCCATTATGATGAAAATATATGGCTGGCAGTTGTGACATAATTGCAGAGAATAGCAGAACTTGAAAGGTGAAATGTAAACTCAATTACTGCACCAAAAGGATGTGGTTGACATGCTGTTTAGTCGTGTAAATCAACAGTCCACAGCAATCTGTGGTAGGTGACATTGCACAAAAGCTACACTGCATACACAGCATCGAAACATTACTCAGTGTCACTTTCAAACATTTTATTATTCAGGCAGACTAGCACCAAAAACAAAGGGCAACATAAGACCCAGTAGGAAAACATATAGGGCCCAAACTCTGGACCCAACAAGCACTGCGATAAATTCCATAACAGCAGAAATGCCTAAAGAAGGATCATTCTCCTAAGCTCTGGGCAGAGAAACCAAATCCATCAATACAATCAGTTGTCAGTATTAGAAGGCCTCCACTTGTCTGAAGATTAGTGGTTGATTCCATAGTGGGAGGTCTCAGCTTAAATCTGAGATGAAGGGTGTGAAACCAAAGCCTGATTGTGCAAGTTAAAACACAGACCACCTGCCAGGAAAGCCACAGTGCCTCCTCCCTCTTTTAACATCTCACTAATAAATCAAGGAGTCACTGTATGTCTGTGTTCTCTTTGCTTTTCTCGACAGTTCATCACAGTCACTTCACTCTTGGTGGGTGCACTGCTGGGGATCCAGGGAAGTGCAGCGTCGAGTTTGAAGTCTGGATCAAAGTCGTTTTTCTGCTGTGCTTTCAGAACTATTGCCTGCGTGTGTGGGGTTTAGCGAACACGTGTAAATTATACTTATGCTATCTGACGCCACAAGTAAATTCTCAACCCGTCATGAAAAGAATGCGTCTTGGTTCAGAGAATTCAGAGATTTGGTTCCCAATATTAACGTGAAGGGCTAAGAAAACAATAGAAATTGAGTTTCAGCTTGATTTGTTCACAACTGTAGCTACAAATTAGGAAATAGGTTGCATTATCCCCATATAAAATGCATGACTCTCTGCATGTGTTTGTAACTGGCTCCACGACCGCAGGTGAATTCACAACCTGTAGGAAACAGTGCAGTGAATTTGGGCAAAAAGAGATGAGAGAATATCTCATCGAGTTGTGTTAAATTCCAGCTGCCGATCAAATAAAGACTGCTTGGTGTTTAAACGTCTGTTATGACGCCGCTGCAAACACAGAGACGGACTGGACACCAGCGTCACTGCCGGCTGCTTGGATTTAAAATATTTAAAGTAACACTGTTGTTATATGGGGCTCTCAAACCATCAGGGACACAAACCATCTGATGCTGGCTGCTGCATTTTCCAGTTTAGATGCAGAAAAGAGATGATTTTTTTTGTTGTATAAACTTAATCTTTAACTATTACCTGAGCAGCTATCTACTTTATTACCAAGGTGGCAGTCTAACTGTAACAGTCAATTTAAAAACAGACTTACACTCTTTGCCTCCCACGAGATTATTAACATCTTACCCAGTATACCCTGAATATTTTGAGATGGCTGAGCTTCCACACATCTGCAACATCGCAAGACAATTACTCCACCCAAAACAAGATCTTCAAGGGCCAGAAAGGGTGAGCCTGGACACAGAGCAAAAACAACACATGTAAGATGATTAAAAATGGCATAACGGTATAAAAATAAAAATATATAAAAAAAAAAAAGAATTTCTTTAATCAATAATGTCTCATACTTTTTAGTTTTCCAACCCTAAAACACAAAACCAAGAATAACACGACATAATTATACAAAACACAACCTTTGATCTATGAGAAACAAAACTTTATTTTCCAGTTGTCTGCCTTTATATCCAAATTACACAAATCAAAGCAATTGCGTTGAACTGCTGGAATTTTTTCATTTTGGTAATTTTTTTTTAACCACATCTGTGTTGACAGAGTTCAGCACATAAACGGATAATAATGGCCAGTGTCATTTTAACTCGCCACACTGCATGCACCGCTGTAACAAGAGATTTCATTTGAAGAGCTCTGAGAGATCTAAATATTGCTCAAATATGTTTCAGCTGACTTCCATAACACAAAAAAGAAAGGGCCGTTCTTGCTCCCTGACTAAATTTCAGAAGAGACAAACTTCAATGAGGTGTTGTGTATACAGAAAAACTTGGACGTGGCCATTAGCGTAGTGCAATAAAAGAAGAAAGGGCTCGGCTTGGAAAAAAACACGCTATAAACAGCTAAAGCATGACCCGAAATGTCTCAACACAGCAATGAGCAAAAGGAAAACAGGACCAGTTGGTGCAATAGATATAAATATTGTTGTGTCTGCGTACCATTGTTGCATTTCTCTCAGATTTTGGTTCCATGTCGTAATCCTCCCTGCACTCTATAAAACGCTTTTTCTGTGTGTAGCTTGGACAGCGTTCACACAAAAAAACGGATATTTGTTGTACATTTTAGAAAGACAAAATATTCCATAAAAAAAATATTTTCCATTATTTAACCTGCAACAAGAAATTAACAATGAATGAATGTAAATTAAGATTTTTTAAATATCTGGCTGTTTGACGTGTAATTGGCAGGTGTGTCTATAATACTAGATTCTTTTATTACACAGCGTTACACAAAAATATTTTTTAAATGTTTTTTTAAAAAATGCCTGCATTCAACCAAGAATGAATCATCTGACACTGGTATGTTGTACCTACAGTATTGTGCAAAAGTCTTGAGCCACCACCATGTTTCACATAAAGCTGCAAAACACGACATTCACTGTTGGACCTTCCTTCTGACCTCGTCTGTACATGCTGACAATGATCAAAACCAAAAATCTCACATTTGTATTCATCACTTCGTAAGACCTGTTCTGATTTTCACTCCGGTTCTTTTTGATTTTCAGCCTTTTCTCCCTGTTTCCCTTCCTTAAGAATGGCTTCTTGACAGCCACCCTTCCAACTGAAACCATTTCTTTCTTTTTTGGCCACAGTGGCTTTCAGCAGTGTAGAGGGACAGGAAATGGGGGGAAGACACGGGGCAAATTGGCGACGAGGTGGGACTCGAACTCGCGCCGCCCGCACCGCAAAGCGGCATATGAATGTGGTCGCCTGCTCTACCCCTGAGCCACCCAGGCGCCCCAACATAAACCATTTCTGATGAGCCTCTCTCAGGTCCTGGGTCAGGTTTTTGTTGGATTTTTTCTTATTTCTCAAGGACATGACTTTCAGATGCTGCTCGTCTGCAGTAGATGCTGTTTTTTTTTTTTAGACCTGCCACTTCTTCTCTTGTCCTCCACTTGCCCAGTTTCTTAAAAAAAATTAAAGACACACTGCACACCATGCAGCGATATGCCAAGTTTTTTGTTAATAGACCTTTAGGAATTACCTTGTTCGTGTAAAAATACTATTCTGTGCCTGTCAAACGGTGTTATCTTTGGCATTTCCCCCCCCCATTGATTCAACTAAAGAAATGGGAACAAATGATGTGTTTTTGCAACAGACTGCTTTAGTGCCTAAAGATTCAACTTAAAATTGAAACTTTGCTAAATTGTCTGTCATGCGTAGATAACAATGGTTCATCCCTTGGAAACTGAAAAACTGCACATCAAAATCAAAACAGGAATCTCCAGGATGAAAGCCCTGTGTTTGATCCATTCATCCAGCAGGAATACGCTGACTTTGTCAGTCCTTCTACTCACTATTCATTGTCCCCCTATTGGATTGCATTTTAGTATTTGACACAAAACTGACATCATAACAATGCAATGAGTCACTTGTAGAGATGACACAGAAGCAACATTAATATGATGCTGCAGGAACACTAATAACACAGGGTGCCTCTTTCTCAACTTCCACTGTTATCACTGGATCTGCTAAGACAGGATTTATGCAGCTTTGTTTAAATGAGTGTAAATTTTGAGAGGAAACAACAGAAGAACTCCAAACTTTCATTCAGTCCTCGGTGTTACAGATATCCATGACAAAGCCAAAATTGGGACGGACTTCTAAAGGAGGCCAGAACAGGGCAGAAACCACCATATGTTTCCACATGTCCTCTTTTTCCTCTGCTCTGAACTATCCCCGTGGTCATTCACAGGCGCAGCAAACACGGTTAACAAGGCTTTCAAAAACTGACCACTTCTGAGAATAAAGCAAAAAATAAAAATAAAAATGGATCTCCGTATAAACTTTCAACAAAACAAGTATGTCTTCCAAAATTATCTGTGGCTGTCAGCTATGATGTGTGGAACATCTGAACGTCCTTTTTAAACAGCGAAAAGGAACCATAAATCAAAAGCTGTCTCCTCTGATTCTATAATTTCCAGCGTTTCCAGTTGTTCTCTCATTCCTTATGTTATGCAACATCTGTTTGTATAATTCTCTCCACGTGTTTCTCACAAACACGTTCTTGGCTGACAAATCTGTGCGTATGGAAAAGAGTGGTAATCCGGCTACGTGTGTGACTCACTGATGAACTTGTTTTGCATAGCCTCCAGCAGGGCTTGGTGGGCATCTTCAGACTGCATGGCAGCGGAGCATTCCCGTGCCAGCATGGTGCGAATCAGATGCTCTCCGCAGCCTGGCAAAAGACACACAATGACACACATGCTAACTGAGTTAACTTTTAGAGACTTGTGGCAGATCTAGACTAAACAACTTCCTCTCAAATCCAAAGCACATGAAAAGTCTTACTTGTAAAACTTCTAAAACATTGTTTATGGTAGTAATTGCATTGTGATGGCTCTCATCTCTCATCTCATCATTTGAGGGGTTAGTCGGTACGAGCATTCTCTGATTACCATCATAATACTAAGCTTCGATATTTAAACCTTGTTAAAAATATACCTGGTTATTAGGTTACATAATGGAAAATATCTAAAAATCAAAGGACTGTGGGGGTTTTTTTAACCTCAAACAAAAATAAAAATGATAATGCAATTATTTGGCATATTCTTACAAGTGTAATTAGGCAATTATTATTTCAGGTAATACTAATATCGCTTTAAAGTTGCAAAGTACAGCTACCTTGCTCAAGGGTACACTGAGAATAATTACAAAAGGAGGGTTTTTGTTTCAGTTTTCCCTGCATGGATCCCAGCTGGTTTGGGGCTTTAAAACAACCAACCGTCCAGTATTAATTCTACCTCTGTGCTGTAGCTGGCTCTCAGTGCAACTGCAGGGTGTGCATGCATACTTACTTCAATCGCCATTACACATTTATGCATCATTTTCATTTTAACAGGCTTTGAATTTCCATGTTACCACAATATGTATTTTTAGAAACAGGATTTTCCAAGTTTGGCTAAGGAAAAGAAACTATTTTTGATCAGATCACCATTTAATTGTGTTAAGGCATAAAACATGGGTAGGACAAAGCAGTGACTGCATGTAAAATAATTTTGGAGTACAAAGAAATAAAACTGCAGTACAAAAGTTGTTTGCTAAAAGATGTGAATATCATATTAATGCTAAAACGTAATCCTGCTAAACTGCTTGCAGGATTCGCTCCGGTTGACTGTGATAAGCACCTGAATGTGCCTGATGTTCTTCCTTCATGGTGCATGTGGTAAATAGTTGAAGGAGAGAAACAAAGCACTCTGTTAAGCATTTAGGCAAACCAGGAACCATAAAAGCACGGGCAGCCTGCACGGTCTCTCACATTACCTTCTACCACTTCCAAGTCAAAACATAGCAGGTGTGCTTTTTTTATATCGGAGATAATATGCCACTTATTGCTTAAAGGGCAAACATTAAAACTGATCTATTGTTGTTTTTAAGGAAAAGACAGATACTGAATGCAAACTGCATGCTTACAGTACAACCTTCCTTAAATGTAAACTTTGTACGTACCAGGGAACAAGACAAGAAATCTTAAATTGAAAACAAAACACATCTGGCAGAGGCTCCTGTGGAAACCCATAAAGACTGAAGAATATGGCCTCATTGTTTCTGTAAACACAAATGAAGGCCCCATAAAAAACAGGTAACTACAACAGACCTGAATGCAGGTCAGTAACTGTGGAGAACAAACGCCCGGAGCAATCTGAAGTGCTTTTTTAAGGCGAGTAGAAAACTGTATTGGCAAAGTACTGTGCCTTTTGTGCTGTGTTTACCATACCCCCCCCCCCCCCCCCCTCACCCTCACATCCCAGTCTAAGAGGAACTGAATATTATGGCAGTGCAAACATAGTTAAATTGGAACTGCAGTAAGAAACACAAAGCAGCAACTCACCAGAAAAAACAAAAAAACAAAAAGAGACCAGCAAATATGGACACATTATGTGACAACCAACAGCAGCACGAGTAAACAGCAAAGTTTGTGAGTTGTTCTCTTGCTGGCCACAGTAAAGTAAAGGCCAGATGAAGCAATAAAACAGACACACATGAGCCACATATTACAAAACTGACTACAATAGAAGAGGTGGGAAGGGGAGAGGGAGGGTGTGTGGATGGGCAATGTGCTGGTGCGGTGGAAGGAAGAAAAGGGACATTCGGGGTGAGGATCACACTCCGTGTGTCAGAATGGAAATTATTCTTTTCTGTTTCTTTTTGATGGAAACATCTTTCATGTTAGGAAATTAAAGGCAGGTGCTGTACTGGAACACACATTATGCTCTCTGAACCCATAAGGCTGGCTTCTTTTTCCCCCCATAACTTCAAAGACAAAGCCACAATATAGGAAGACAGGGTGAAATGCACAGAGCGCAAATATCAAACATGCAGTCTACACTTGATCTTCTTAGATAATTAATGAAAAACAGACCATTACCACAACAGTGGTCGTATGCTGGTTGGTTGATGTAAGAAATACTGAACAGATCTGCTGAAATGTATCTGCCCTCTCACCTTTAAGCTACAGACTACAAGCAAATGACAGACAGATATTTATTTATTAAAAACAAAGCCAAAATTGCAGAAGCAGTTTGTGAAAAACTAAGTACACCCTTACTCCTTCCATAGGAATTAAGAGTGTTAAGCAGCAGCCAGGTGCTGCGAATCAATTGATCAGCTGATCATCAACAAGTGTGGTCCCAATAGCAGAGTTTTTGGCAGATTTCAGGTGTTAACACCATGCCAACCAGAAAGACATCAGTAGAGATCTAAGAGAAGCAGCTGTTAATGCGCAAAAGTCTGGGAAGGGTTATAAGGCCATTTCCAAACAATCTGAAATCCATCATTCTATAGTAAGAAAGATTATTCACAAGTAGACAACATTCAGTTCATCTTCCCAGGAGTGGATGTCCCAGCAAATTCACACTCAAAGAAAAAAAAAATCCAAAAGCTACATATCAGACTCTACAGGTCTCACTTAGCATGTTAAATGTTGATTGTACAGGTACGGATAAAGCCTCTCCTCTCTATGAAGAACGTGGCAGCACAGCTCAGGTTTGCAAAGTTACATCTGAGCAAACCACAAGACTTCTGGAACAATGTCCTTTAGACAGACAAGACCAAAGTGGAGATGTCATAATGCCCAGCGCCACATTTAGCAATAACCAAAACACGACACATCGTCACAAACACTTCATACCAACTGTCAGCACAATGCTGGAGGGATGATGATTTGGGCTTGTTTTGAAGTCATTGAGTCGATCATGAACTCCTAAAGTATTCTGGAGTCAAAGTGAGCGCATCTGTCCAAAAGCTAATACAAATTGGGTATTGCAATAGGACAGTGAGCTCAAGCACAGCAGCACAACAGAACGGCTGGAAAAAAAATATAAAGAATCAAGGTGTTATGACCCAGTCAAAGTCCAGACCTCAACCTGAGTTAAACGCTATGGCAGGACCTTAAAAGACCTGTGTGAATGCCTGGAGACCTCAATGAACACTGTAATGAAGAGTGGGCCAGAGCTTCTCCACAATGACGTGAGAGATGGATAAAAATCACACAGAAAATGACTTTGAGTTATTGCTGTGCTATTTTTAATTGTGCACTATTTTGTTTTGTTTTATTGATGCTGCCATGACAAATGCTGGGATCTCATTGTACATTCTGTATAATAACAATAACGACATTCTATTCTATTATATTCTATTCTAAATGCTGCCTACAAATTACTAAAAGATCTATCTATCTATCTCAGTGGTTCAACAAGCTGCTGAATCATGGGGTGTACTTAGTTTTTCCACACACTGCTTCTGCATTTTGGCTTAATTTTTTCTGTTAAATAAATAATGACATGCTTTAATACGCCATGAGTTGCACTTCATCTGTGGTTGTATTTAAAGAATTTTTAGACCTGATAACCTGGTAAGGACCACATGGCTGTTCACTCTAATAAAACCCACAAGGAAGCTAATAATATAAGAAATTTGCTGTGATTTGTGTTAAGGTGAAATGTTCCAGATAACCGCCGGACTGCCAAACCGAATCTTACATTCTAGGTCTTCTAGATAGCAGACAGCATAGTCCAGTACTATGGTAACGATGTCAGAAAAAGTCCTAAGATTTGTTAGCAGTAAATAATAACTGTATCACCACAGTTGTTATGGATCATATATTCCCATCAGGCTTTAGTGCCATTAGAGAAAATCACAAAAAGCTGTCTACATTGATATAACTCAAGCTACAGCCTGTCCCATCAAATCAGCTCATCTGCAGTGAAATGCATTAGGCTAGAGATTAACATCAAAAGGTTTTTAATGGTCCCAAGAAGCAGCATTGCACATGTCTACACATCCTAAAGAAGTGGGCTCATGTAGCCAGAATAGGCAGCAATGCTGCTTTCAGCACACAGGCATATTTTTGGAAACGGTAAGGCATGGCTGTGTCTGTGGTATATAAGAATGAAACATATATGGCCATGAAGAATGCAATTTGTTCTCAAAATGGAAGGGTGGTCCTCAAAGGGAAGGACGTCATTGCCCAAATTTTTGTAGCTCAGGAGGTCATCTACTAATTGGAAGGTTGGTAGTTCGATTCCTGCTGCTCCAGTCTGCGCTGAACCACAAGATGTGTTCACTGGAGTGTGAATGGGTGTGAATGTTAGATAGAAAAGTGGGTGTGAATGGGTGTGAATGGGTGAATGAGGCATGTTGTATAACGCGCTTTGAGTCCTTGTGGTGCTGGATCATTTTTTTGCATGTACTTTTAGTTTATTATTTCTGTTTTTATATTATGTATGCACACTAAGAAAAAGCTTACACTAAACATCAAATGCAAAAGTGAAAAGGTTTTTTTTACCATGCCATACAAAAAAAAATGCATAAACAACTTCTACCTGATTTAACTGCCAGTCATTATAGCAGTAAAGTTATGATCCGAAATTCACCACTTTAACACTGCACCGCACTTCCAGCAGTTCTTCTTCAATCATATCTACAACAGGTGTCACATGTCACAAGTCACTGGAAATTCAAAGAGCATTGCAATGCACCTGGCATGCAGCTGACTAACAGAGTAGAGAAAGATGACTCAATCAGTTGAGGAAGTGACTGAGGAGAAATCACTCAGTGAGAACAGTTGGAGGTCATCGGAAAACATTATCAGGCTTTTTGAAGCCTGACTCGCTCAGGCTGATTCATATCTTCCTTAACACCAAAAGCGAGGCTAGTTGTGAACCCAAAAGAGAGTGGAAACGAACACACACACACACACACAACTGTAAAGTAGATTGCAGAGAATGTGCTGGTATACCTGAGGTACTCACTGCTGTAGAGTAAGAGTTCATATTACAGGCATTTTCAGCCCAGCAGCCACATCCATAGTGAGCAGCCTGAGAAAATAAAGACAGTTTTAGATGAAAAGAACTTTTGCCTTGAAATAAGTATAAGAATTTCTTAAATAATAACTTTAAGTGCAGCAAAATCATTAAACACTACCGCCTGGTTGGTTATTACAGCCTAATTTGCATTTGCATATCTTAAACTAAAACAGCACGCCACACTTCACAGCTCTACTGCTAGAAGCTTCAGGTTTTCTCAACACTACAAGTGATAATTAGGTTGAGGCAGTAAATCCTACTGATTCATTCATTCTGTTCAGCCTCAATTGTTACGTTGTCGTTTTTCCAGTTAAGCTGCTTTTAATAGAAAATGACTTCCTGTGGCTGCCACAAAGTAAAGTCTTTCTCCAAAGAAAAGTTTTGGATTACTATTAAAAGCAGGCTCCAGACCATTGGTTATTATTTCTGCGGTATGTAGCCTTATTATTTTAGACCATATCCATTAAGAAGAAAGATTTTAGTTCTTTGAATTATACCCAGAAAAGAGAGCAACAAAAGAAAGGGAACCAAATGCTTGGGATCATCACTGTTAACAGCTGCTTCCTGAAAACTCCAATCTGCTGCCTTTAGCCCTTTGTAAGGTGCACGGATCAGTTAGACTTTTAGCCACTAGAGGGGATCAAAACTCAGAAAACACACAACCTCGACACACTGCTTCCTTCCTATGATTTTAGCAGACAGTGGGTTAACAAGAATGTGTCTGTTCACACATACAGCAGACACACAATCTCTCTAATGCCAGCGTATATTTCTGGCCCATTATTGGTCTTCACCCGTGTCACAGAACAAATGCATTCCCATTTAGAGCATCAACCCATACTGCTGCCAAAATCGCAGCCTAGGATCATTTGTTTCTGTGCTCCAACTCCGACCTTTTTGCCGTGGCTCCAAAAGCAGCAGATTAAATTTAAGGGGAAAAAATGTTTATATGTTGTGAACATAGTGCAAGCAATTTATTAATGACTGCCGAGCTTTTAAGTTTCACTATATCCAAATTCCCCACCAACTGTGGGGTAGGGATATAATAATAAATCTAATACACAATTCACTTTTAGCTCTGTTTTGGTCCCCACCAACATGTTAGACAAATATTTGAGTCTTTTTTTTTTTTCTTTCACTACAGTTTTTCTAAACAGGTTTTTTTGAACAGGTTGCAGAAAATCTAGAACTAGAATGAAACTTGCACCAAAAATAATTAAACACACTGCTCTTCAGACAAAAAAACAGGCATGGAAATATTTGACTTTCGCAACATATTTTTTAGCATCCTTGAAAAAAAAAAATACAGAGGCAGACATGTAGAGGGATACTGTACACAACAAATGATACAGTAAATGCATATTTTGTAGTTATTTTCATCAGTTAAATAAAAAATAATCATCAAAATAGTGAGAGAAAAATAGCAGGCACACACCAACATGAATCACATCTTCACATCCATGCTGTCATGATCAGGCTTGTACCAATCACCCAAACCTCTTAAAGGTAGTTAATGAAGTGTGTGGTGTCATCATGACAAGATCTGAAGAGCTCTCTAAGGCCTTAACAAAAACAAAGTGTGGAACCCTATGAGTCTAATAAGGTATTTAAAAGACTTCCAAATTCTTTCAAATAAATTGATTGATTGAGAAAAAAAATGGACACCCTCAAAAAAGTCAAAAATTTCAAGCTCTGCGGGTAGCTCTTGAAACTGTTGATGTCAAAGTGCATGTGTCTACATGCCAGGAAAAAAGTCTTAGCTGGCCAAAAACAACATCAGAGCCATACTACAATTTTGCCAGTGAACATATAGACAAAGAACAGGCCTTTTGGAATAACGTGACCTGGGTAGAAACACAAAGAGTGAGTTTTTCTGGCCACAGTCAGAGGAGACATGTTCAGCACAGAGCAGAGACAGCTTTTTCAAGAGAAGAACTGCATACCAGCTGTAAAACATCGTGGTGCGAATGTGCTTTGATGCCCCTGGGACTGGACAGCTTGCAGGCATTGGTTTTTACTATAAACCAGCATCGTATCAAAGAGTGCTTGAAGATAATGTGAGGCCATCTGTTCAAAAGTTGAAGTTAAAGTGAAACTGGCTGTTCTAACAGAATGATGATCATAGGCAGTCTAACAAATCCACCGAGAAACGGCTCCAAAAAAAGAAATGGAGAGCTGTGGAGGTCAAAGTCCAGATTTGAATCCCATCGAAATGTTGGAGGACTTTAAACAGGCACTACGTGCAAAAAGATAAATAAACTTCTCCAACTGAAGGAAATTTAGCGGTAAAATTTGTTAACAACCCAAAGGCTGATGGAGGATTAAAGGTGGAATACCAGCTTTTGAGATCAAGGTTGACTTTTTTTCCCCACAGAAGAATGTTACATTTACTTATTTCAGTTTTTGTTTGTTAAAGCATCACCTTTATTTGAAGAAATCTTTATAATAAAAAGATATAAAGTCTTTATAGATATAAAGAAGAGAAAAAAAATATCATTAAAAACAAAAATTTCCATTGGGTATATTGACTTTCCTCACACGACACCGAATTTATCCCCAAGCCAGAGGTCAATAATTTGGAGCAAAAAATCTCCCTCTTTCAGATGGCGATAATTTAGGCAGGCAGAGGAATCCTTTCAGCTTCAATTATAGACATCAGCATTACATTAGGATTAAACACAAACCGTATGTAAGAGCACAGTACACTAATTTTGCTCTCTAAATAGAGTAATGTATGTGCTATTCAGAAATTATACATTACAGTGAAGAAGAAAAGATGCCTATAATAATAGTGGTAACAAATACAGGCAAAGCTATATCTTTAATTGAGTTACATAAAAAGAAGTTATCTGGACAAAGATATGGAGTTAAAAAAAAAAGGAGAAGAGGACCTCACTACCTGGCCAACCCTGCCGGGATGTTTCATAGCCAAACCTCCGCTGGACACTGCTGCAGCTACATTCCCTTCCAGGTCCACCACAACAGCTCCAACTGTGTCGAGGCACCCTGAGCCATTTTCCTATATCACAATAAAGAGAAAGAGTCACATGAACTGCAAAAAAAAAAAAAAAAAAAAATTCAAATGAGAGGTGTCATTTGAAGTAAGAATTTCAGGCAACAAAGATGTGGAGAAATGAAAAAAAAAAGATTATTTTCTGAGCCTGAGATGCTAACTTTGACTAAGAATCATAATAATAAATGAAGGAATTGTTGTATGCATCTGTCTGTCTGTGCTGCTGCTTCACTTGTCATCACAGCCGTTCATTAAGTCACACTTGACAAGTGCAGCGCTGGGGTCCTGAGGAAGCGCGGTGTCAATGATCTGGTCTCCTAGTTTGGGTAAAAATTGGTTTTTATTAGGCTTTCGGAAATTGTGTGTCTCTAAGGCACTACATAAAATGACCTAGGTTACACTTTTCCCATCTAATCTGCGCGACTATGCATGCACGCACATCCATCACGTGTTGTGTCATCTGCCAAAACTTTTAAATTGATTTTTAAATTGTTTGAAAAACAGAGCAAAAAAAATTGGGTACCACAATAAAAAACTGAAAAATGGAATATCACTGCACTGTGCACGCCGGCAATTTTGCTAAACTCAAAATGTATGCTATCTTTAGTGAGTAACAGCTGTCCCGCTATCTCTTTTAAAAAGGGGACTGACTCCAAAATTAAGACTGTACTGCATGAAAATATGAACCACTCTTCCTTGCTCTTCACATTTCATAAAGATGTGCTGCTCTAATTCCAATCGTCTGTTTTCTTCCTTGATTGCAGTTTGCTTTGGAAGCGACTTGGTTGTGAACCATCATGAGTCAGACTGCATGATAAATGAAGTCCTACAGGGTGAATGTTCAAACTGGCATTATTACACATGATCACAACCCAGCCTTTACCAGACACTGAAGATCTTGATTACACCTTGGACTAAAAAGACAATGCATCAGCTTGTCTCTTCTGCCTTCTGCCCTCCTAAATCACCCCTGGGAACTGAGCTCCGGAGGCCAAAAAAGATCCAGAGCCAGCTATTTTGAAATGCTACATACGCTAACCTGTCACACATGATCAGCGTATTTAAACTCCACAGTAAAAAATGACTGTAAAATATAGGAACATCTTTGTAATCTTTAATTTATGTGCTTTAGATTCCCCAAAACAACACTCAATCTCGCCCTGATGAGACAGGTACCTGCACTGCACTGCAACAAAAAGACGGGGAAGATTTTATTGGTTGGCAAAAAGAGTCATAAAAAGAAAACCTTGTATGCAAATTAAAACCAGGCTGCAATAACATTGTTTGTTGAAACCACTCTCTCGTGTAGCCATTCTTGATAGATGTGATTTCCTATTAACTGATTTTATATGTCAGTGGCAGAGGAAAGATGAGGTAAAGTATGTTAAACTTCTAAACATGAACAGTCCCCATCAGAGTATATGTTATTTCCAGATCAGCTTTAACTGCACCAAATGGCCACTTAAGCATTTGCCATATTTAAGTTTTAAATAAACATAAAGTAGACAGATGAAAACTGGGCGACTCAATCTTTTAACTCTCATTAAGCAAAAATAGCTATTTGACATAAAAATCAATCACTGAATCAAACCTCATTTGATCACGGCTAAGTCAACAAACAGCTGGTCCTAGATGTTAGTCTTTCATTTAATGGATATATCATTAATAAAGACGATTGATGTGACTGAACTAAATAAACCGCAATACTATTCAAAAACAGATCCAATGAAGCAAATCAGGCAGTGTCTGTTTACACGTTTTACTCCATTTAACACAAATCACATCTGAACCAAGATAAACTTTCCCACCCTCTTCTGTGCTGCTTCCCCTGCTCCTGAGTTTGGAGCAGAGGGGAGTTTGCTTTCAGCACAGCTCATCATGAGGCTGCCCTTCAGTTGTGCTGCTCAAGGCACTGACAAGTCAGTACTAACTCTCCACAATTTTTCCTGGAACTGTCCCTACAGCTGTCTGGTAATGCAATTTTCTTTGATAACCCTGTGAGAACATAAGAGAATAACTGGCAGAATGCATCGTCATATCTTTGGTTGTAAAGATCTACAAGTTCTTTTTGTCCTTGTATTTAAAATAAGCAAAACAAAACAAACCGTGGTTGGTGTTCAGTGAGTGTATCAATGCAATAAATTTTAAACCCATCCCATGTCTTGCCTTTTTAATTCTGTTTGATGGCATGCAGTGAATTGGGCGTTTCCCCCTTTTGCTGCTTTTTTGACAAGAATTTACAAAAAAAAAAAAAAAGTCAGTCAGATTGTCCTTCAGCATTTCACTATTACCCTCTACCTTTATAAACCTTCCCGGGCCTACTGCTGGGAAGCATCCCCACATGGTGATGCTGCCGTCGCCATGCTTCATGATGTGTTTGATGTCTGCCAAACATAGCATCTAGTCTGATGGCCAAAAAAACTCCATTTTGGTCTTAGACAACCAAATATCTTCTTCCAGTTGACCTCAGTTTCTCCCACTCTTTGAGCAAACTCTAACTGAGACTGGCTTTCTTTTTGCCGCTCTCCCATAAAGTTTTGAGTGGTGAAGAACCTGCAGTCTCGCTCCCATCTCAGTTTGTGAGGACGGCCTGCTCCAGGATTACACATGCTATATTCCTTCCATATCTTAATGATGGATTTAACTGAACTCCAAGGGATGTTCAGTGACTTGGAATTTTTTGTATCCATCCCATGACTTGTGCTTTTCAGTAACATTTGCTCAGAGTTGCTTGGAGTGTTCTTTTGTCTTCATGGTGTAACTGCAGCCAGCAATACTGTGGCTGGACCTTCCAGATACAGATGTCTTTATACTATAATCACTTGAGACAATTCACTGCACTCAGGTCCATTTCACCAGTTGTGAGACCACTAGCACCAACTGGCTGGACTTCTGTTGAATTAGGTCAATCAATTTAAAGGGGGTGAAAATATTGATACAATTACTTATTTAACATTATGTATTTTTAATGAATTGGACATAAAAGAGTTTTTCTTTTGTAGTTCTTGTCAAAAAGAGCTGATAACCTGAGTTTCACAACTCAGGTTAACAGACCAAGTGGTCTCATCATATCCATGCTGAATTCAGAGTAAACCATTTAAAACTCATACATTCTGCTGGAAAAATAATCACATGCTCTTTTTGTTGTTATTTCTGCCTTCCCAATGTTTGTTAGTCTGCTTGTACTGGTTATTCCTATGAGGTGCGGGGACCTTTGCTGTTAGCCCCCCCCCCCCCAAACTATGGAAGACTATATCTAACAAAATATTGTGATTTCTTTTTTTTTAATGTCTTCTTAAAAGACTCCTTCAGAAGGAATATGTTGTGGATGTGCTAACCCACTTTTGAGAATTTCTATTTTTTCTTAAACCATTATTTTGTCTTATTTTAATTATTTTTTACCTCCACCAAGGAGGTTATGTTTTTGGCAGCATTTGCATGTGCATATGTTATTCCAAAAATTTGAAATGAATTCTGATAAAACTTTGTAGGGGTGTGGAGCGAGGTCATGTTGACAATCCATTAAAATCTGACTTACATCAACCAAGGTCTTCAAGGTCAACTTCCTGATTTATTGGCCAAAAATTGACAAAAAGTATTTTAACTTAGAAACTCTGGTTCTTACAAGTGTGTGTATTGTCAACATATATATATTACTGTATAAAGATTTTAAAATATGCCGCATTCGACCTCTGACCTCTCCTTTAAGGTTAATAGATTGATCTGAAGGTCAAAGTGATAATAATGCTACATACAGCTATTTATTAAAACTATGTTTCTTACTGCCATTCTTGTATTGACAGCATATAGGCATACAGGCAATGATATATAGGGATTCTAAAAATCATGTTACTTTGGACCTCTGACCCCTTCTTCAAAGTCAAATAAGGTCAAACTTTCATAAAATGTCTTTTAACTTTAAAACTCTTCTTAAAATTCTGCTTCCTTTGTTTGTATTGGCAACATTTAGGACATGATGCTGGTATATGTGGATTCTAAAAATCATGTTATAGTTTGCATCCAAGTATCATGTCACATTTGACCTCTGACCTCACTTTGACATTTCAAGTCTGCCTTTCTTTTACACTGACCCCAAAATGTGCTTTATCTTTAAAGAAAGTAAGAGAGTGAGTTGCCTAGTTAGTTAGAAATAATATAACTCAAAACCAAACAAACCAAAATTGATGAAACGTTGTTTAAATATTCCTTAGGGGCCCAAGAAAATATGATTTTAATTTCAAGGTCAAAGGTCAAAGTCACTAAAAGAAATTTCACAAATCTCATCATTGGTGACATTTAAAATTCATATCTTCATATATCGCGATGAAATTTGGTACTCAGGTATAAACAATTACTGTTGATAATTCATTGTTTATTTCAAATTAAAAATACTCACAATAATGCAAAGTGAACTACAACCCCCCCCACACACACACACAAAAAATCACATCCATTTAGCTTTTTTTAGAGGATGCTATTAAGATACATAAGCAGAATAAAAAAAATCTAAACTACATATGCCATTATCTGATATCATTTTTTAAAATACAAATATAAAATCTTATTTTACAGTCTTTGTGATCTAGTAATTTATGGATGGAGTCTGACAACATTGGGTAGCATCTATTGCAGTGTAGTATCGGCACACAGAAAATTTGGGGTGGGGTATGCGCTCTACTGAGTGTCCTAGTTTTTTTTTTTTGAGTGCCTTTTCCTTTCTGTCAAGCACCTTGAAACACTGTCCGTGCTAAAAGCTGTTTATTCTTAATTATTATTATAAATATTACTAGTTTAGAACATTTTGTTTTATGTAAAAGGTCAAAAAGTCACATCTCTTTATAGCACCTGTGGAATGAAGAAAAAGTGGATTTGCTTGCCGAGAGAAAAACTACCTCCAAATCAGCAGAAAGAGATTCTGACTGAAGTAACGCAGCTGACAAAGAATATACGTACAACTGTTTAAATTTGAACTGACAACACAGAACTCACATTTTCACTCGATTGTCGTCTTTTCTTTGTCTGATTATGTCCTGTGTCCATTTTCTCTGCCAGCTCCATCTTTCGCTTGTTCCTCTTGTATGCAGATAAACTGAACTCTGGGTGTGACAAAATACTTTTTTTTCCTGCATCCACAGAAATTCAGCCATGTTTTCCAAATGTTTTTAAAAGCCTGTACTTTGGGGGTCAGTTTTGCAACTGCAGTTAATTTATTTCTTGGATAATTTATGTTTGTAAATCAGCGCTACAGTACTCACTGGTGGCCATTTTATCTGAAGGGCACGGTGGTATTCCATGGCTGACTGCCCAATCATGTGCTCCTCGCCCCACTAAAAAGCTGAGAAAAACAACAATAAAATTAGAGGAGGACACAGCCAAATTAATGCTGAATTATTAATTAACCATGATAATCACCAGGGTGGTATTCTGCCAGCTGAAAGTTTCCCTTTCTGCGCTTCACTCAGCAGGCGGTTTGCAACCAGGACTGGGTTCTTAATACCTGAAGGAAGCTCAGAATTACTACAGGGCTAGCAGCTCACTTCAATTATGGTATTGCAGTGTGAACAAATCAATTGCTTTTTTAGTTTATTTAAACCCATTTTTCAGAATCCTGAGACCTTATGAAAAGCACAGGCTGGCTATCTAAGCCAAATGGTTAACATCATGCAGGCGTGGTAAAAACAAACAAACAAACAAACTGTTGTCCTTTGGACTGCATGGTTAGTGCCAGTTTTCACACCTTATCTGTTGTTTGCAGTTCTTGCAAAAAGCATTCAAGGGAAACACTGAATATGCTGAGCTGTATTAACGCTCATATATAAACAACATTTCCTTTTTGTCCATCACCTAAAACAGTAAGAAGCTCCCCAACTGGAAGGATTTATGATGTCAGTTGCATTAAGATAGTAGAAAGTCTATCAGTAAAATATGACATAAATTCTTGTCAATATCTCCAGGTGACTGAAGTGCATGTGCCACAATAACATAACAACAGTACTGCATAAGTATCACCACATATGTAGTAACTCACCGCTAAGAGCTCCCACGGCACCAAAATGCAGAGACTTTCCATCCATGATACTTGCATCACATTCAATTTCCCCGGACAAATTAAGGTTGGAGCCCATGCCAGCATTTGTAAAAGGAGAGTCCTGAGGAAAATTTAAAGAACAGAGTCCAGCATAAAACAGCATCTGTGATGACCCATACTTTCAGTATTAATATGATGAAGGAAAGTCTTTTTTTAAATTTTTTTAATTTTAACCACAGCACAAAGCGTCACTCTCTGTTATGGTTTTAAGTCCTTCTCTAATGTCACTTTTTCAAATAAGGGAGATTCGGCACGCCGTGTTTACCTCAGAGAACCTCAGGCAACAACAATGACGAATGCACAGTTACTTTAAAAAACAGATCTAAAGGAAAACCACTACAGTGATCAACCAAAAAACCAAGTATCAAAGAAAGCGAATTAACACCCCTTTGCAATGTTATGAACCAAAAACCGCTGTTGTGAAACTTCCTCCTGTAACACAATAGCAATCAGACCCTGAAACATGCACATTGTTATTACTCCTAACTGTAGATATTGTGAAATTCTGGGGTAATGATCCTGATAATGACTTCAGGACTCAAACACTGAAAGCAAACTAACATTTGTATTTTGGCACCATTTATTTTTTAATGATATTTGTTTTTGAGCCCAACTCAGTGACTTCATTCTAGGTTAAGTTCTTAACTGCCTGCTTTCTAAGAATTCTGGCAGATATAGCTGTAGACTGTAGGCAGAGCAACATGAATATTCAAAATAGTTTCACATTTGTCATATTTTTACTTTAACAAACACGTCTATTTTAGCAAAGTCATAGTCAACATGAAGTACATCCAAACATCCAAACTATGCATTTATGGGCAATAACCTGTGAATTTTGATGGCTCATGAGCTGAATGAGCTACTATGTCATTGATGTATTTTTGTTTCTTGTTTTAAATTATTGTGCATTTCTGGAAATTATTCAAAAATAGTCAATATAGTTGATACAGCCCCACTTCATTCATATATAATACCTGCTATGCACCTTCCATGCACAGAGTCTGTGTCTTTCATTGAAGCAGCAATGCACTGCGTTCCCTTGCTGTAAATCTCAAGCTGAAAAGACTGTTGGATGCATATACATGTATATTTATTAAATTATATACAATTCTACTTATTTAAGCTATTTGTTACACTGTAACAAAAAGCTTTTCTCAAATCTGGGATAAATGAAGCATATCTCAAAGGTCATGTACTAATCTGAAGGGTGCTAGTTTGATCCCTGGCAGCTCAAGTCTGCATGCAAAAGTATCCTTGGCACGTTCACGGTCCTCTTGAATAACGCAAACTTTGGCTGTTTGACCAAGAGCCCATCCATCTGGTCCATCAGGACTCACTTTCATGCCATCTGACCATAAAACCTTTTAAAAGAAAATCTGGCATTGGGTAATTCTTTATCCAAATCTTACTACTATACTTCAAGTTGTGAATCTTATTCAGTGGCAGTTGTGTTCCACCCTTCTTTTCTTTGGTCATGTCTCTGTATTTCCAGAATATGGTAGTACTGGAGGCTAATAGGTTCCCAGAATTTTAAATTTTTCTTCTTCATCTATTCTTGTGGCCCTGTTGTTATCCTCAATAAGCATTTATTTGTCCAGTGGTCACACCTCAGCAGCCTATTTCACGAATGCAGCATTCACCTGAAAGGCCTTTTTAAAATTTGTGACTTCTGGCTCATCTTATCTGAGCTTATGAAGCTGCCAAATAAATATTCACAATCTCATGTGAGGCATTTACTACCAGGAACCACTGCCCATTATTACACAAATGCATATCACTTCACTATTATATGATCTGGAATTTCAAAATGAATGACAAGAAGGACCAAATACTCACTTGTTTAATAACTGTGCATGCAGTGTATTTTTTAAACTTAATTTAATCAGTCAACGTTCTTATATGTTTAATATTATCCAACAGGATGTGCACACATGCTTCAGGAGCTGCAGCAGAATAAAGCTGTTTTGGATAAATGCATACATATGCTGAATTATATTTCTTATCCTCACTGACATATCTTTGGATCTTGTCTTTTAAGACCCATCTGGGGCACAAAATACTTGTTTGACAAGTAACTGAATACTGTGTTAACACAAGTTGATTTTATATAACCTGGATCAGAACCAACCAACCTCAAGTTCAACTAATGCTGCAGCTACTGCTTCCACAGCCAGAGCCCCAGCTTTGAGTTGGTCGACAGCCTGCAAAAGAACCAAAACAGATTTACAGTCAGAAAAGCAAATACACAAATTTATTCAATTTCCGCATATGAACAATAATTTCATTGTTATTCATATGAGCAAGACGTTTTTAAAATCCCATTTATCCTGCTAACAAACACAAATGAAATAAATATAAACTGTCAAAAATACTCAAAGAAAAAAGACAAAACTATATAAATATTAGGTAAAAGATGCATAAAGGATTGAAACATGAAGTTCTCAGATATCCACATGGACAAACCAAGAACTGTGATTGTTTTGCCATTCACATTTTATTACTTATAGGAACTGATATGATTTACAAATTTTTCCCCCACAAAGTAAATCGGTGTATGTGGGGAAAAAAGAACACGCATACAGAATGTTAAAAAGTTTTAACAATGAAAGAAATTATTGTTGCCATACAAGAAAAATACATTTTCAAAAGGGAAAGGTTTCTCTGTAATGCAACACTGCATCCAGTGGAAACAAGACAGAGTTTGTTATGCATCTACCACTCTATTGTCGCACAACAGTGACGGAAGTGCCATGGGGCTCAATAGTAAGGATGGAAGCACAATGAACGAAACTCAACACAAGCAACAGAGAGTGCTTTAGAATGCAAAACAACAAAGACGTCCCCACTGTGAGCAAATGAAAGTAGTACAGCCAAATGAAAACTGGAATGATTTCGCATTTGAGTACTACAGCCAAAACATGAAAATATATGCAAAGACAGCTGCTCTCAGATGCTCCCCATCTGACCAGAATGAAACTGAGCAAACAAGATAACAACAATGGCTTGATTTTTAAGCGGAAATGTTAAAAGTTTGCTAAACAATCTAAAACAGAAACCAGTTAAGGTAGTCTCTCTTTCAGAACCACTAAAAAGCAAGAGCACAAGGCCATTAGCAAACATTTTTGCATCTACTATAATGTCAGCACCAACATATTTATTTATAGTGGTAGCTAAATTTACATTAAAATGAGGTCATTCTTTACAAAAACCTACTCTCATTGTTAAAGTTATCTTACATTCAGCTGTTATTTTGCAGAACAGTGCCAAATTATTTATACTAAAGGAATATATTCACTAAGAATACATTCGAATTGAACTGATTATGGGCAGTAAAGCTTATTTCCAGGCACGCACGTTGCTATAGCAAGCCACAAGGTAAACTTACTCGCTGGCAGGCTCTTTTGCATACATGCTTGTACTCCTTGGCCTTTGATTCAGAATGGTATCCTGCTCCTGAAAGTAAATATAAAAAAAAAGAGGCTTTAAAAAAGACCATAGATGACTTCCTAAAACTAGGAAATACTTCTGAGAAAATGGATAGATGCAATGTCAGCAGGCAATGTATGAATACTATACAACTAAGAAATTCCTGGTTGTGCTTGATTCTGCCTACTGATTATTGCGTGCAGGTAATATGTTCTTACCTGCATGCACTAAAACAAAACCCCCCACACCATTTGGCTTTTGACTCTTGCTTGATTCCTGTTTATTGGCCCATGAGTTGGTCAGTGGAGAGGAGGGCTGCTTCTCTTCAGCAGAATTCATTAGACTTTCCATAACCCCCGCATAATTTGTCAAGCCTATCATTGCTTATCAGACAGTGGTAAGAAAATCATTTTCATCGCACACCTGGGACAGGAAAAGAAATACAGGCATTGTCATTTCGGCACAATACAATATGATAGGGAAAAGAGCCTCCTGTAGTCCAGCAAGGTAGCTCTAAACTAGACACTTCCTACTGCCTTAAAGCTGTCATTTCACGCACACTGAATCTTTTGTAATGTTATTATTTGCAGTCTTTACAAAAATTAATCAACTTCGGTTATCATTCAGCACCGTCAGTGGTCAGAGGTGGACAAAAGGCACATTCCCTGCACCCAGTCTCATGCATCACTCATCTCGTAAACGAAATTTCACGCTATCAATAACTTTCCAAACAGTCGCTTCACTTTAATGTTAGGCATGCCACTTTATGGCTTGCGTTGTTATATAATAAAGAGGCGTTATTCCGTTTGTGTTACGTGTACGGTGGGTAAGAAGGACAATGCAAACAAATGAAGACAAGTTACTTTAAGTCAAGCTAGCAGTCTTGTGTTTTGCTTGTTAGCTCGCTAACACACCAACAAAACAATCCCGACTTACAGCGTCCCCTTCTTTCCTATCAGCGACACAGCTATCTGCTAACCACGGCGTTCACCTGGCATATATCTTACACACAAAAGCGTAGCATGAATTTAATTCAGACAAACTTTACTGTCACACACAATTTCACTCTGTGCTATCCATAGCTAGCTAGCTAAAGGATACACAAGTACTTCCTGGTTCAGATACACGTTGCTAAGGAAGTGCGTTCGGGACACGTAGATGAAGTTTAATGTTCGGGGAAAAAGAGGAGACGCTGTTAGAGATGTGATGTAATTTTTAATATCTTTAAAATAAAGGATAATAAGCCAAAGTGAAACAAAAAATCAACATCGCTGCATTTTTTAAAATTCATTTTACATGTACATTTTTGTTATTTCAAATGCAAGTTAATTTGTGAAGTTTTTTTTACTTTTATACCTGTCTCACGTGATTCTGGCTCGCTTATTAAATATTAAATCGAGTGTCTGCATACTTTAACGCCAGCTACTTATGCTAAACTGCCATTCATACAAATGACAAGGATTTTTTCATTATTATTATTATTATTTGCCCATGTTATATATATATATATATGCCTTTTTAGAATCTGCACCAACACATAGCAGGTGAAGGAATACATTATGTTTGCTTTGGAAACTCAATGGATTTCCGTTTTAGTACATTATTGCAAAATGTCTGGACAAGTAAGCATTTCATAATGCAAACAATGCGGGGACTCTTATTTTAAACTGGCTTATAATAAAGTTTAATGGGATGAATACTGATGCTAATGATTTCATTGATAAAACATTAAGTATCACTGCCATGATAAATATGATAATTAATTTGAATAAAATATATAGCACCAGCTGATGTAAATGGACTGTTTCTTATGTAGCACGTTTCTACCCTACACAAGCACTCAAAGCTCTTTATACAGCATGTCTCATTCACCCATTCACACACACATTCATATGTTATCTCTACAAGCTTTCTATCTAACATTCACACACACACATAATCACACTCCACCGAACACATCAGAAGCAACTTGGGATTCAGTATCGTGCCCGAGGATACTTTGGCATGCAGACTGGAGCAAGCAGGGATCAAACCGCCAATCTTCCAATTATTAGATGACCTGCTCTACCTCCGAAGTCACAGCCATCCCATGTGCTTCAAGGGTGTGCGCACTTACTGTAGTCCTGGAAGTCTGTGTTTTAGTTAAATCAAATTGCTTAATCATATAAACAAATTATATCTATAAATAAATTGAGGTAATTGTCAGCCATAATAGTGCTACTGACTTGTTGGCCTGGTTAGTGACCTGAGACTACAGGACAAACGGTTTCTTGTGGATGATCAATAACAGCTGAACAGTTGCACTCAAATACACCATAGACATGTGCACAGTAGAAATGTTGTCATGTTAATATGATGGTGTAACTAGCTCAGCATTTATATGTCCTCGTGGGCATTCCAGTGACACATATATAATTCCTTTAGACTGAGTCGTCTAGATGATTGCCTATAGACATTGCCTTCTACAACACATTTCTCCCTTTATGGGTTAAAGTGTCTCTGAAAAATTTGGAAACAAGAACAGAAGCGAGCTCTTTGTCTTGGATTATGATGTGGTTGCACTAAAAACTACAAAATTACATTTTCTTAAAATAAAAAGATACATAAAAATATAATTGTGACAGTCCAACTGTGGTTATGGAGCATTGTTGCATGAATCTTTTTTCTTCACTCAGACATCCTGGATCAAACGTCAAACGAACAGAAGGTAGACTGCAAAGCTCCTTGGAGCAAATTTACAATTTGTTACATTCTAATGTATATATAAAATTTACTCTCTTGTTACTGGCATTTTTGAGGTTCCTCAGTCTTTTTATATAACTTGCATGTTTTGTAAGACACTAGACTGCTGAAAACTTTTAATCGGCAGCTATTTTCCGCTCGAGGTTTTTACTGCAACATTGAGTCCCTCAGCATCAAAGCCAGTTACACACGGCTTTCTCGAGAACATTACTGGGGAGTCTCCTGGGGAGACAGAGGAAAGAATGGGATGTCCATCTTGAAAATTTGCTGCTGAGCCTGTCAGGCAGCTGATAATTAAACCACGAAGAAAAGCATTCAGTCCTTGCCTCATTGTGAAGAGTGACTCAGTGTTACTGTAGTCACAGACAATTACAGCATCTGTGACTACAATTAGCTCTTTAAATTTCCAGGCCAGTCATTACTGAGCTGAGCTCTCCAATCATTTTCCTCTTTCCTCGTTCTTCTTGGTCGACACATGAAAAGGCATTTTTATCGTTACAGCCTGATAAAGTGAAGTGAGCTGCAATGCAAATAAAATACATTTGTTGAGGGAAAACACACACACACACAATCTGAAGAGATTGGTGAATAAGAATCATACAAAAGAAATCTATTTTTATTTAAATAAAATAAGTTATTCTTGCTCCATGCTTTGCCATAAGACCCTTTCATTACTAACACACACTTTTATGTTTACAGCCCAGCAGAAGTTCTAGAGTTGGACCAAAATGAAGCACATTCTCTAATCATAATGTGCAGTGTAATGTTATTTGCTTTGGATCAAGTTAACAGAGATGAAAGAGTTCTGCTGACCAATTAATGGAAAGAGGGCTGGGGCCACGGTGCGGCGTGCCAAAGAGGGGCCATTCAGCCTTTAGGGGGTTGCTTTAGTATTGCATACCATCAAATCTCTGTGGAAACTTCTTCTAGCTGTTGTTAATGGTGTGCAGAGGGAAAATGCCAGTAAATCTCAGTTTAATAGACATGATATCTGCCATGACCACACAGACTGGAGATAAGATTCATTTGATGCCTTCTCCACTTCTTCATCTTGACCCAGGTCACATTGCACGGTTTTTGATGGTCTTTGTGCAACGAATGATGCAGTATTGGGATTATCTGGATGAACAAAAGTGGTATAGAAAGATAGTTTGATTTGTCCTAAAACACTCCAAAAATATAGTGTGAAGAGATTTCCATGCTTTGGTTTTATTAAAGAAAAACACAAAGAAGTAAAAGTTTGAAATACTTTGGAGTTATTGTGGTATTGTGCTGAAAGAAAAAAGGAAAGAAAGAAAATAGATCAGCTCTCTGTGAGCAGCTTTCTCCTGGAAAGAAAAGCTTTGATACAAAGAAGTTTGGAATCATCTCTTTTTCTTTTTTTTTTTTAAAACATCTGAACGTCCATGCTAAATCTAATCAGCGTGAGTTCAGCCAGCGATCAAGACAAAATTCCTGCTGCTCCGAGTAGGCAGAAAGCAGACAGACTCTGGTGTGAAGAGACAAGCTGGATGAGGGCTTTATTAAATAAAGTAAAATAAACAGTCATAGCCGTTGCGACATATTTTGCTAAAGCTACAACCCACAAGAATTCTGCAGGAAAAGAACACTTGCCGTGTGATGCTTACTTAATCCAACCTCAAATCCGTGCAAGCTCTGAAGACTGTGAACGGTGCCGCTCAGTAAATAGCTCACATAATCATCCTGGTTAAATTTTTAATCATGACTAACTCAGGAGCAAAAGGAAGTGGAAAAAACATAATTAGGTGATTAGAATTTCTAATCCTGAAATAGAGGGGCGTAGTTTGAGATAGTTTATATGTCCTAAAGCTAGTGTACTGCTGCACACGGGATAGATTTATAAACAGAGGTTCGTAAGTGATCTGAGTGTTCTTCATTAAGGAGAAGCAATGAGTAACAATGAAAACCTTGGCGATGTTTTGCCATTTTTCTGCCCTTTTCATCGGATCTCTGGGAAGTTACAACAAAAGAATGTAGAGCTACTAGAATTACTGACTTGAATTGAATGCCAGCCGGTCAGGTCGAAGTTTATATCCATGTCTGCCCAAAACCGTGTAATATATGTAGTAAAGACCTGGAAGGAATATAATAGGCGGCCTTTAAAGATTAGTGTCAGCTTCTCAGTTTCTGAACAAATCTGAAATATGATCACAGTCTCTTCCTCTGTTCCTGAGCACGCTGTCCTGAGTTATGATACTGAATATTGGCTGAAAACGTGTTTTTTTTCTCACATTATGATGTAATGTTAACTTTTGACATTTGGATGTGAAATGTCATTACTTTTTCATTTACTCATTTAGACATTTATGTGGAATGTTGTCATAATTAACGCATGAAATCTTCATTTACTGCCAAAAATGTGCCTTGTGAGGTCAAAGCGACCTTTGACAACAAGAATCTAATAGTATGTCACAGAGCCAAAGTGAAAGTTTGTGGAAATTTTGAAGAAACTCCCTCTAAGCATTCAAGTATTTTGGTGGAACCTCTCATGCATGTTATGAACCTTTCCATCAATAGTGGGAACATTCCCAGTAACTGAAAGCAAGCACGGATGATTCTAATTTTTAAGTCAGGTACAGCTGATCCGATAGGCAATTATAATAATAATAATAATGTTATTAATGAATTACATTGAGTCAAATAATATTCTGCATCAACTACAGTTTGGTTTTGGTTTCTAATAGGGATCAGTGTGTTGTTATTAATAATGAAAAATCATCTTTTCTAATCTCTAAAACAGGTATTCCACAGGGGTCTGTTCTCGGCCCACTTGCTTTCAGTTTATATATAAATGATTTTCCACAGTCGTGCTCTGGAGCAGATTTACTGATGTGTGCTGACGACATTATGATTGTCTGTTTCTGTGGCAGCATGGCCTGAAATTTTTGTCTTACTCTCAACATCAAGAAAACGGTGTTAGTTTCCTCCGGGGCTCACTCTTTAAGAGAAGCCCATAAGCGTCTCTTAAAGATTTTAAAGATTAACAGGCAATTCATAGAACAAGTTTCTGAAGCAAAATATTTCGGCCTTATTTCAGATTTTCACCCAAAATTAGTAAAACTGTTAACAACACATTTATTACATATAATGAATCCAAACATATCGAGACTGTTTACTATTTTATGCTGTAAATATCTTTCATTTAAATTACTGTGGAGCCTCTTGGTCACAAGCAGCATCCACAGCATCTGATGATGATATATAATTAGGCAATTAAAATTTTGGATAATAAAAACCTATGGGGGTGCACTATTGTGCTTAATAAACTAAGCATGTTAAGTTCATTAATTATTCATTAATATAAAGTTAATATATACATGTTTACATAAGCAGGTGCTCGGTGACCTTGTGGTTCCTCTTAAAGCTCTGGGTTCAGTAGTGTGCAGAGCATCAACATCTACAAAAACCTTCATTTGGGCAAAGAGCGTTCTCTGTTTGGGGTATTAACGTGGAATTTTGTGCCTTCAGAACATAAGGTGGAGCTTAAGTGCAGCCATGAACAATTCGCTGTTTTGTTATGGTATTTTATTATACTGTAGTCTGTGCCCAGTGCACTAAACTAAACTAAACTAAACTCAGTTAAACTAAACTAAACTAAACTAAGCAATATTGCATTCGTATAATAGGAAGTTGGGACTGACACTGATGGCCCAAAAACACAGTGCCTTCAGACATGCTTCATTCAGACTTATGTTTCACCAAAGGAATTCACTTCTGAGCCTTGCTAAGCAACACTGATGGTAATATTTTTTTTAATATAAAATGTATACATTTTCACACAGATGAGCACAGGATATGACTGCACAATCAGAAACCTATCACAAATGCTTGATTGATCAGGTAGGAGGGGAGAAAAAAACACAACACGTGAATTATTCATGTATTCTACAGACACTTTCAGACCTTATCTAAGGCCTTCAGAGCTGTGTCTTGTATCCCTGTTAAAGTCATTGGCAAGATATGAAATTTATGGAAAAACATTAAATAAATGAAGGCATCTGGAAAAAGCCTCAGGGGGGCAGCTGCACACAGACTAGGCTTAAATCCAACTTTTCACCGGAGATCCTGCTGAAGCTGAAATATTTTGTCTACACTGACTGATTGATCTGTCACAGTGAAAACACTAATTATTGTATTAAGTAATTATGTGTTTCATTATTAGTCATTGACTGAGAACAGACATAATGACATAATCCCTTCAGATAAAGCAAATCAAAAAGTCACTAAAAGCCCTTCAAAGGGCATATGGCTATTGACACGAGAGCACATCTAAACAATAATTACATAATTGCATACTTATAATTACTCTAGCCTATAGGCTCACTTTAAGTCAGGTATAATTTTGTGCATTTCTCTGTAGATAGCTGTATTATGTTGCTTTTGTCATAAGTGGGATATGAAATATTGAGCCAAAAGCAGATCAGACGATGCTATGTTCTTGCCAGTGTCTTGTAGGTACAGCCTCCGGCTTAATCTTCTTGTGGTGTAACCATGACAATAACAATAGCCTACGCAAACTTACACAAATAGATCCTCCTCTTTTGGGAGTATACAGATTACCCTGCAGAATCAACTCTTCGCTGTGGCCAGCAAGCCAAGACTTATCTTGTTGCTTTTTGCAGAATCATGTCCTCACTGTGGCCAAGACAGTCAACATTTATCTTTCTGCTGCTCACCAGACATGCAGACATGTTGTCTGCATTATAGCTCCCTGTTACACAAACCGAAACACATTAAATACATAACACATACAGTATGCAGCTATTTCAAATCACTTCCTGTGAAAAACAAAAAAGTCCAGACAACACAGTATGTTTGTTGATTTGTAATTCGTCACCCTAGGAGGAAAAGAAAAGAAAAGAGAGGGACATTACCATCATAGCAATCAAACTCAGGAAGCCTCGCAAACAACATTAAATAACACTTTCATCTATTTTGGCTGATTAGATCTCTACTTAGGTCACAGCTCTGTTTTGAAAGATATGCTGTCAAAGGAACAAAGTGTAAGCCGTTCCAATGTGACAGGCACAACGATGCCAAGAGGGAAATGAAGGCAAATAAAGCATAGATTATACATACCATCGTGCTCTAATCAGATAACACCAATGAAAACATAAGCAGAAAATCGGTATGTAGGCACCTGAATGTCAGTACTAGAACTATAGTATATTTGGGCATATTTCAGTATAGTAGATCCATATTAGATTGAGTATAGTGTAACCATACTTTAAATTTTCAGTTTTGCTCAAACTTCTGTAGCCTATTTCTCTTTAATGAAATTTCTTGATAAAAATTTGAAGGTCAGAATCGCACATTTTGGGATAGTTTTCTGTCCAGCAGCAGAGTTTGAACCTGAATATTCACTTTAAAGTCCAGAATCGGTCCCACTGTACACTGCTGCCTAAAATATAGCAAGCTTGACACCTAGTGGTTTGGTGTGAATATTACAGAGATAAACCTGCAACCTTGCCTCTCATTCAAATACAATCTTCGTTCAAATATAGGGCAAAGGTGGATACTTAAGTTTGCTATTCCCACTTTGGATCATATTCAACAGTTGGGTAAATCCATAATAGGCAGTTAGAGTGGAAACTAATTAAAACATTATGGGGAAATTATGAGTTTCTGTGTCAGATGTGAGAGCTGATTGCTTCATCTTAATTTCCTAAAAGGTGCAACAGCTCAGTGTGATAAAGATCTTTAATTTGACTGCATTACGAGGGGTGCTGGTGAAGAATTTGTACAGGTTTTAAATACAATACAGCAAATTAGAAAGCTTCATGACATCCATTTATTCTGCCCCTTTGGTTTACATTTTCCCTCTGTTGAAATGACAGACCTGCATTTAAACTGGATGAATTTCATCAAAAAATATTACTCAGTTTTAAAAAATATGGATAGGGATTATAGTTCAGCTTGTATGAAAGAAATTTTCCACTCTCAGATGATGTCAGTGGGTTTAGGAGCAGATGGGTCTGGACCAGACCATGGCTAATACAACAGATGACAGACGGTGGTCTCTGGAACCAGTCTCTCACATATGACAGCCTGACTTACTGGTTTGATCTGGTCTTACCAGTCAGATACTGTCCTCAACTATCTCTGTCTATTTATGTAAATCTTTTTTTTTTCTATCACCTACAACTATAGCCAAGTTATGACCAAATCTACCCTTATATTAAGAATTACAAATATATGTCAGAATTGCGGTGAAACAACATTTGCTCCTCACACATTGCAAATAGATGCGCCATCATAAATTGCTGGATGCTGTCTTACCATGAGCTGCAAGGGGAGGTTTAGCTGTCACTATCAGAAAAAAGTCAAAAAGGCTACTACTGATAAGCAAGAACCTTTAACAGTACTATCAAATTAATGGCCACAGCATTTCTGATTATTCTTGCTATTTATCAGCCTTTTATAAAAGTTCTAAGGACCGGAAGTTATATCAGCATACAACCTGTAATTAATTATTATACTTTAATTATACAGGCTCTGCAGTGTGTTCACCAAATAACTTAAAACTCCTGTAATTATTAGTATTATCATTAATCATAATAATAAAAAAGCCACATATTTCAGGTACAAAGTAACAGTATTGTTTACTTGCAGTACCTTCGCAGTGTGTCTGTAACTAGACTACCGCCTCACACGCCAGGAGGGTGAACCGCCAGAACAACCTACCCTGCCTTCTCAGTGCGCGAACCTTATGTGATTGACACACCGGCCCGACCAATCGCACGCCCACTTCCCCTGTTCCCGGGATCCAATCATTTGCCCAGGACTCGTACACACAAAATTTTACGGCGCAATCACGGTAGGTTGAGCCTACTGAGCTCCATAGAAATTTGACAGCTTCACAGGTGAGACAACCGTCCGGAGGCTGTTTCACTTTAGATTTCAGTTTGCTTTTTTTTTCTCGGAACTCAATTCACTGTGAGCCTGGGGTTGCCACAGTCAAAAAACAACCATTCGAAGTCTAATCATTCCGGCAGCATGAGCAAAAAGAAAAAGGACTGGAAGACTGAAAAAGGTAAGGCTTGTTTTGAAAGGGGAAGGTGGGGGGAATGAGGCTATCATCACCTCCATGGCAGACAGCGTGAATCTTCATCACGCCAGGAGACTGACAGACACTCTTTCTGCCTTCTCTGTGTGCTGCAGTAGTAGCCCACTTGTTCTCTAGACTGCTTGGTAATCCCACTGGGCGGACTGTACAGATGTTGTAATGATGTTCCGCCTCCTGTTTTGGCTGCCGTAATGTATGCTTGACATTCGCAACAACGTTACTGACACACTGCGCCTTGCCTGCTTATTAGCTTACATGTAAGGTGCTCACAAATCTTTCTATAGTCCTGATTTACCTATCAGAGTATCACCCTCCCCGGAACTAACAGATCCAGTCTCCCACCTGTATGATGCACCAGCAGGAAGCTCACTGAGTTGCAAGCAGCATTATCTGCAACTAAATGTTCTTGTAGGTAAACAGCAGTCACACCTCCTGAATAACAAAGGAACTGCATGTATTGATAAAAAAACATGTAGTTTATTAGTAAACTAAACAGCTTGAATCACATGTGTGACAGTGAGAGTGGCATGTTGTGAACCTTTTCTCTGTGACAAACAGGATAAACCTGCTGTCTAACAGCAGAGGCAGGCAGCGACATAGATTTCAGCACTTTCTGAAGTTTAGCTGTAAATTGTAGCTTTCTAACTCACAGCAGGGCTTTTTCGTGGCAGGCTTTTTCTTTTGGCTTAGCAGGTATGGCTAGTGTAACAATCACACTGATTAGTGATGGCTGCATTCCGTTTCTGCCACCTTAAAACCAGCAAAGACTAAATGGACTGCAGCCATAATTCGGGATGTTACTTACACCTGTAGTCTCCCTGCTATGACATAAGTATATGGTACTTACTGCAACAACAGAAGCAGGGCTACATGCTGTGTTCACCCATAATGTCTGACCTAGCCCATTCAGTAAATTAAGAAATGTGATTTATATTTGAATTATGCATTTTTTATGGTACAGTTCAATCTGTGTCTGATGGTTAACTCTATAAATGTTTCCAGTTTGAGCAGGAAGCATCAGAGAATGAATATTAATATAGGTCAAATTTCCTTACTAAGGAGATGAAGGTAAGTCAAAATGTGAAAGGAAGAAAAAATCTTAAACTTTAGGAATTTAATGTTCTTATTTCTTTTAAAATAAGAACATTGGACTTCGGGAAATTGCACTATGTAATAACACTATGTAATAAAACTATAATACCAAAGACAAAATAGTTTCATGGGAAAGATCTGCCTTATTTCTGAAGTGGGTTAAAACTGGATTTGCCTCATTTACAGAGCACGGTCACTATACTAAAACTGTGGTGATTCTGGAAACAAAATGAACAACATATAGAGAAGTAAAAGAGAATATTAATGCATATAAGTATGACATACATATGCTATATGTAGCATATGTATGTCCATAAGTATGTGGACAATGACAGTTTTACAGTTTTGCCTCTGTATAACACCACACTGGAATTTAAATCAAGCAGTCAATATGTAATTGAAATATAAACTTTCAGCCTGAATTCAAAGGGCTTTACAAAAATTTTGTATTAGCTGTTTAGGAAATACAACCATTTTTATACATAGTCTCACATTTTAGAGGCTCAAAACTAATTGGACAATTATCTGACAAACTGTTCCATGGTTGGGTGAGGCCTGTTCCCTTATTATTTGAGATAAATGATCCGGAGATGGTTCCAAATGTTGAAAATGCATTTGGTAGCTTTTCACTGGAACTATGAGGTCCAGAGAGATGTCAGCACAAGTGAGGGAGGCCATCATTAGACTGAAAAATCAAAATAAACCTCCCAGAGAGCTAGCACAAACCTTAAAAGTGGCTAAATCAACAATCTGGTACATTCTCAAAAAGAATGAAAGCACTAGCCAGCTCAGCAACACCAAAATGCCTGAAAGACCACAGAAGACAATTAAAGTGGATTAATTTGTTCCTCATTTAAGAAAAACCCTCCACAACATTTAACCAAGTCAAGAACACATTCAAGGAAGTTGTTATATCATTGTCAGCGGTTTTACAGCAATTTCAAACCACTGGTTACATTCAAGAACAGTAAGGCCATGTTAGACTTTGCAAGAAAACATCTAAAAGCGCCTGAAAAGAATCTTTGGAAACCAAGATTAACTTGTACCAGATCAATTATCTGCTCATGAGCCAAAGCATACCACATTATCTGTCAAACATGATGGAGGCAATGTTATGGCATGGACATGGCCATTTGAACCGGGCCACTAGTGTTTAATGATGATGTGACCGCTGATAGAAGTAGCAGGATGAATTCTGGAGCATACGGGGCTATGCTCCCTGCTCAGATTCAGTCAAATGCTGCATAACTGATCGGACAGCACTTTAGTGTGCCAAATGAACCAAAGCATACTACAAAAGCCACCCAACAGTTTTTCAAGGCAAATACTTGGGATGATCTTCAGTGGCCCAGTCAGTCCCCTGATCTCAACCTAGTAGAACTGCTTTTCAGTTACTGAATTTAGAGAGACCCACAAACAAGCAGTAACTGAAAGTGGTTGCAGTAAAGGCCTGACAGTGCATCCCAAAGAAGGAAGCAGAGATGTCTGTGAGTTCTGGCAGTCATTGTCTGCAAAAGATTTTAATACAAGTATTAAAACCAATCCTTATATTTAAAATGATGTTAGGTTGTCCAGTTAGCGTTGAGCCTATGAAAATGGGCGGCTATGCTTAAGATGTCTGTAATTTCCATACAGCTAATGTAATTTTTTGTTAAACACTCATCCAGGACTAACCAAGTTCAGGAAAATTATCTGGGCCCTAGATCAGATAAAATAATATCAAAACCAATATGGTTCTCATGGCCTCTAACCCAAGCTTTGGAATTCTGCAAAGGACAGTGCATTGAAGCCTGCGCTGACATAATGCATTGCCTTTCATTTAACAGCCCTGCAGTGTCCGCAACAGCCAGTTTACAAGTTTCTAGCCATAAGCAATGGGAAATGGGACCAAAGTACTGCTGATGAAGGGTCTGACTCATGACTGTTCCAACGAAGCTGTGGAAGAGAAGTGTAGTTCCAAACACATCCTCAGTTGCATCAAGGCCTGCAGCTATTACTGACATGGGGTGGGAGCCTTCAGTAAAGAAAGAGCACTTTGGTTTGACATAAAGAGAAGAAAAGAAATAGATTATTGAATTAACGGAGGAAAAAAGGTGACGGAAAGATGTTTGTTGCTTTTAACAGAAAATTAACATTACACCTGTTATTACCTGATTGTGTAGTTTTTTGCCCAGTTTTTATCTGTTCTTTTCCCATAAAACTGATTTTATTTTCTCTAAAATGTATGGTAACCTTTCTTCACAGAGAGACTGCTCCGTCTAAATGTGGATGACAGGCGCAAGGAGTATCGTCGTCAAGATTTCATTTCTCTGGACAAGATTCCAACCTGGAGAGAGGAAAACAGATGTAAGTGAGGGCGTGTACCATTTGATGTGCTGAATCTCTTTCAAGTGTTATCAATGCTTGGTCTTACACATGCTAGTAGTTTTTACAGGTCAGAGGGCAGGAGTGTCTTTTCTCAGAAAAGCTGAGTCAGATAAAATAAGCAAAACAGGTACCCTAAATTTAATGGAATTTAAAGCTAATCTTTTTCTTTAACTGACAATTTCAAAACCTATGTAGGAAATAGGTGTTGGATTATATAGCTGCAACAAAATTACCCCACACACAAGATAAAGATAATGGCTGTGCTGCATCACTATTGATCAGTTGAGAGAGAAATTTGTAAGCAACAGCATGTTACTTACTCTTTTCTCTCAGACTGCACTATGTCAATAGCTGAAGCTTTGATGCGCTCTCACTTGCTGAACAGAGCAGAGACAGAAACTTGTGTAAGACCTTGTTGCAAAATAGTTAAAAAAAAAAAAAGGTGCTAAAAGGGTGTGAAGAGTTTCTTACTTTGTCCACAAAGGTAAACTGAAGTGGCATGATTACCTGTGTGAGTGAGAGGGAAACCAGAGCAAAATTACATGTTGTGCATTTCTAGGTTGTGAGGAAAATTTAATATATAGTGCTAGTAAAAAGAAAGTACAAAGATAAAAAAAATCATCTGGTCCTTTGTAGGTCTTAAAATTAGCTAAATAAAACAACAAAATATGGCATATCGTCATTATTTAGCTAACAAAAATGAAGCCAAAATGCAAAACAATTTAAGTACTTATTGCCTCCATAGGAATTAAGTGGGTAAGTAGCAGCCACGTGCTGATAATCATATGTACTTGACGATGACCTATAAAAGCAGAGATTTTGGCTCAGTTTCCTGTACTTAGCTGACAGAAGTGGCACCCGCTGTGGTCTTCTGCTGCTGTAGCCGATCTGCGTCAAGGTTCAAAGATACTCTTCTGCTTACCTTGGTTGTAACAAGTGGTCATTTAAGTTACTGTTGCCTTCCTCTCTGGTAACAACTCAGACCAGCCCGTCTGGCACCAACAGCCATGCCACGTTCAAAATCACTTAAATCAGCTTTCTTCCACATTCTGATGCTCGGTTTGAACTTTAGCAGCACGTCTTGACCATATCTATATACCTAAATGCATTAGCTGATTGGATATTTGCGTTAACCAGCAGTTGAACAAGTGTACCAAGTGTACAAGTGGCCAGTGAGTGTATTTGCCCATATTCAGTTACTTGGATAGAAATTGTATTGGTTTGAAGTTGGAATTAATGTGTGTGATTGACATTAACATTCACATTACATATCAAATTACAGTAGTTAAAATTGTGATGTAAGCGAAAGATTATAAGAAATTAATTGTGTAACAGCTTGATGGATTATCCTGTAATAGTGTTAGAAATAATAAGCAAAACTCATTTAGATTCAAAATGCTGGATTATATTTTCTTAATGTATGTAGCTGCCTTTAAATGACAAGTTTAAAATAATAAGCTATTTTTTTATGAAAAAAAGAGGTCATTTTAAAGTTGATGATAAGAGTTAATGGAAAGGCTAATATGTTATTAGTATAAATTGACCTGTCATTCAGTATGTGAATGTGGATGTTGTAACAAAACATAGAGCATTTTCTAGTTGTTAATAAAAAACCGACACACACTACAATTTATGTTCAGTGATGCCAGTAGATTGGCAGCTTGTTGAAGGAATTTTTCATCTGCTCAAAACAAAATTGTGAATTGTGATAATTTTGGAGGCTCTTAGCTCAAAATCAGTATCAAGGAAAACTATTGATTTTTGTTATTAAATATACTCTGTGAAATGGTTAAAACTGAGCATGTCTTCCTTGTCCATACTACTTACTAGTTCATAAAAAAATCATACCACACACTGCATCACACAAGTATTTTTAGACAGTTCATATAAATAGAATAGAAATTGAAGTACTGATGCGTAAGACACTGGAATCATGGACAAATTGATCCTTACGGCCTTTATGTTCTTATTTCAGGCGATGACAAGGAAGATGGGAAGGAGCTGACAGGTGGAGGAGGGTTGAGTGATAAAGTATCTCTCTACAAAGGAGATATCACCGTCTTGGAGGTGGATGCCATAGTCAATGCTGGTAGGCACTCTGTCCTCCGACCTTTTAGAACAGGTGGATGGGCGTTCGATGCTCGAAGACTATAAAGTTGTCCTTGGCTGCCCTCTGCTGTTAAGACTCGGGAAATACTGGTTGTTAAGGCATTGCACAGTGATCAGCATGACTGAGACAGATGTTAAAGTGTATGTCTGCTTTCATTGATCTGACTTCCCAAAAGTTGACATACTGTATAGTGCTTGTTTAGATTGCAGCTGCTGCTCGTGACCTATCTCACACCGGTGACACGCAAAGGTTCATCAGCAGCTACTGCTGATGGGGGTTATCTTGTTTGTTGGTGATGGGACACAGATCTGCCAGTGATTATTCAGTGCTGCAGTTGGGGGAAACTTCATAAACCTCTTTTATAGTGAGTAAAAAAAAGAGGCTGAAGAGAGGTTAGCAGAAGTGCTTTTTTTCATTATTGCACCACTGTTATATAATATTCTGCATTCTGCTCACAACCTACACACAGAGTTATAAGTGTGAAAGAATTGCTTTACCTGTTGCTTCTACAGCTGATCCTGAGGACAATTTTTCAGCTATCGCCTTGTGGTACCTGCATAAGTGTGCGGCAGCAGAATATTAATATGTCTGTATTGGATTTCTGCAGTTGTTTCACCACTTTCCCTTCCTTGTGAAGTATTTGAAAATACTTTCATATTCACATTACAGTCTACTAAGCAGTGTGCATCTTGTGTGAAATTAGTGCTCTATAATTTATGCAAGATTAATAGATGTGAAAAACAGACTGCTCCATTGGATAAGGCTAATGAATTTAATGTATTATGTAAATACCCATGCTTACGAGGTTGACATGGCATCAGCATTATGTAAAAAGAGTACAACTGACATAAACCTTAATGTCATGGCTGTTGTGTTGCTTCGTCAGCATTTTGATCTACAATGTAATAACTATGTTATTATACAATTCAAATAGATTATTGTTCTCGTTTCATTGTTGTATGCTATTTACTCAGGTGTTCTGACAGAACCTGAATGAACTAACTTTGATACAATATCTAAAACAAATATTGACATTCAACTCTGTGTTTGATACTATGGGGGGAAATAGCCACAGCATTGAGATGTGTTAAAGGATTGTTACATTTAACTCTAACTAAAAGATAAAAATTATGGTTACACATTAACTCTTTGAGGTACTTATTCAAAAGCCTCTGCACAGCTAGTATCTCTGTTTAATATTGATACAGTTTGATATGCATAAAGACAAATTACTGCTATACACATGCTGTTTATTGCGTACTCCAATGAGAGTCAGAAAAATATCCCTTTTGCACGTTTACCCTGTTTTTTTTTTAAAGATCTATTTAATATTTTTTAATGTGAGTCTTTGTCCTCAAAATTGAGTATTAAGGTAATGGGTAAAATGAGCAGTGATTCGTGGCTGGATAATTAGGGAAAATAATGTTCAGGATGCAAGGTTGCAGGTTTTAGTTTTATGCCGTTTAATGCTATTGCAGCAAAGGAAGTTTGTTTACTTCATCAGCTAATGCAGCCAGACATCCAGGCTGTGATTGAGCAACATGCTGGCTATGAGGCAATTGATTCTGGTTAGCAGGCTGTCAGAGGGCCCAAAAGGTCAAATGAATTGCTGAAGCCTTTTATAATTTTTAGGTCTCAGCATTTGGCCCACTGTACCTCTATTCATACTGTCAAGCCTCGTGTCTTTGCACAGGTGGTAGCACTGATAAGAACACGGTTGCGGACTTTACTGTCCAGCTTTGTTTACAGTCTGGGGCAACTTTGCACAGTAGTTTGTTGTGAATGGAAGTTTTAATGTGAATGGAATTTTTTTTTTTCACTGGTAACAAATCATTTTACAGGATGACATTGTGCTGGCAGACTATTTAGTTGAATAGGCTGGACATGTTCTTGGTATTGTGGATCTTGTCCAAATTTTAGTGACTAACACTGTTCTGAGCAAGCATTGTGGATGTTGAGCAACATGCATTGATAAAATCTTTTGGATAGCTTGTTCAACTTCTTGCCTTTCATCTATTCAATGCTTCCAATCTCTTGGCCGCAGTACTTCCATTTTCTCATGGTGTTTTTCACTTAGGCTTGGCACCAGCAGGCTGCTGTGTGTGAATTGTGGGAGTTTTTGAGCGCTGTGAAAGTATTATTCACAAGCTTAATAAACAGTCAGGATGTCTTTTTCTCACCAGAGTCCAACATGATTTACATATTGAGATATTAAGAGTGTAAATTGTAGGTAAATGTGGAGGTTGGTGTGAAGAAATACATCTTTTTGTCACTCTGCATTCATTTAGGTTACTAATTATGCCCTTTGATCCATTCATTTGGCAATTTAATATACTGTTATGCTGGACTGTAATGTGCTATGGTAGACACAGCTCATTATTTATTATGGCGCACCTTAACTGTTGCGTAAAACTGCATTAGCATTATGATCTCTAAGTGTAACTCACCGGAATCACGGTTGGCAAAATTCTTACTATTCATAAAATAGCACTGCTGTTCATTGCAGTGATTAGCTTGTTAAAGCTGATATGTTGTTGTTGTTTCTTTGATGATGTTACATTTTACTGCATTTCACAGGGAAAAGGAACAAGATTTTGTCACGACAGCAGCAATACGTGGGTTAATAAAATGAGAAATGTCCAGCTTGGCATTAGCTATTATGGTTTCTGCCTATAGCTTTAAGAGGGTGTCAAGTTGCTTTATGTGCTCCATTAAAATTTAATTATTGGGCTCATTGAGTTTTTAATTCTTCCCTAATTCTGTTTAGCTGGAGGTTGCACAGGAGGCGCTTAAACTGTCACCCGTGTGCGAACCTGTGGGAAGTGGTGTCTGTTAAGTGCAGGGTTAGAGGGTAGAGCGGCTATATCGTGACACGGTGACTCAGGCTGCAGCATCTTGTCCCAGCAGATGTTCAGACTTAGCCCAGAGTATAAAATGACCCTGCTGGAAAAATGATGGTAGACCAAACTCATGCTTCTTGCAATCCTCTTGAAAAACGTAATGAAAATGATAGAAAGGGGTACTGGCACGGCCATGCTACTTAAAAATAAAAATCACACATTTTTCTATAAATAAATTGTTTGCAGTCCAGTATTTTGTATTTTGTGTATTTAACTGGACACTTTGGTTTGATTTATGTGCCACAAACCCTAATATAAAATCCCTCTTTATTTAACTGTCGATTCCAATTCTCAGTCACTTGAGGAAGACTTTCACTTTGTTTCTGTTTACAATGATCACAGGCATGAAATGTGTGATGTCAACCCCAATTATAATTTAATCTTTCCCATAGATCTAAATGAAGGCTGAGGTTTAGTCACTATTCCTAATGAAACATTAGCCATTTAGGCAGTCTCTGTGAATGATGTTCCTTGTGTGCCCCAACAATTAGCCCTCTTTCCAAGTACCTTAGATTGTTTCCTCTTGGCACTTAAATATAAAGTCAGATCAACTGGGCATGCTCAGTAGTGCCACAAAGCAGGGTTGGATATAATTACTTCACTGTATCATGTAGTGCTCCTGTGTGGGCCATATCCGTCTATGTGTTCTTCACTTTCTATTAGAGGTTTTCATGTTCTGGGCCAGGACGCTTTGTTAGTCTTCTGGTTCTATTGTGTCCTGATTCAGAGCACCTTGTGCCTGACTTTGGAAAACAACCACATCTCATAACTGGGCCTCCTCCGTGTATTTTATTGGAAGGTTGATAGTTTGTTCAGAAGATAATTTTTTCCCCTTCTTCTGGGAACATCTCTTTCATCTGTCCACAGCTGTTCAAAGAACACATTTTTTTAGAAGCATTGTGGTTCGACAACACTCATTTTAGCAAACTCTAGTCTGGCTTTATATTTGTTTATTTATTTATTTTTTCATTAAAAGCCTGCTTTTATTCAGAAAGCAAAATGTGGCGAGACCGGAGACTGCTGTCCCACAATTTTGTGTTTTGCGTTTGTGTGCGCATTCAAGACTTATAACTAACATCTGGCAAAGCTCTTTCAACTTATTTTTGAATATGCTTGCATTTACCTTCTTCCTGATTTCCTCAGACAACACTTTCATCTTCTTTCTCTTGTTCATATTGTTGTTGGTGCATGCAGTGAAACTAAGAGCACAGTGATTACTTTTCTCCTTTCAAAGAGGCTGAATGACTAATTATATGATTGAAGACTCCTGTCAAAATAACTGAAGACACTAGCCCGCAATGTCACTACAATCCAGTTGCGTATCACTACGTCTAATGTGATAAACAAGGTTTTTCCAATAATAGTCTTCAGGCTATTTTAGAAAATCTTTTGAGAATAAAAATGAATTAAGCTTTTTCACAGAGTATTTGTTTAATTCTTTGGCAAACTGCAGGTACACGTGCAGGTACACATGACAAAAGAGTTTTTAATTTCAGCCCTGTGAGAACGGGGAATTGTTTCAGATGTGAGCAGCACATTTGCTCATGTCTGGGAAAGACGCACGTCCTAAAATCTGGATCAACACAAACAAACAAACAAAAAAAAAAAGGTCATTTCCATCGGCTATCAGCCAAGTTGTTATCTGGCCTGGGATTTGGCTTGGTGCACCTCTAATCCTGGCTGTTCCATTAGTATAAAGATTTGCTGTCCAAATTTGTGTACTTGGGTGCATTTTTCTCTTTTGTATAGTAACTGTAGTATGTTCTTAAAAAAAAAAAAAACCAGCAATTTCTCTGATTGCTAATTCACTGACTACAGTAGACCATGTCTTTATCATGGTTAAATTGATATCAGAATGATGAATGGAAAGAAACAACTATCAGAGTTAATCAAGCCTTGCTTCATGGAAAATTACAGGGTTCACTGAAAGTGGGTGTTAAATTTAATGTATGTAATTTATTTAGATTTTAAATGGCAAACACAAGAAAATCTCTACCTTGTGTTTTGTCGCTCTTGTCTTTCTGGATGGAGTTCACGCGAGTGTCACCACCCTCTCAGTTCAGAATGAGACCGTGAAGATAGCGGCGCAAAGTAAAAAGGACCATTCTTATCATGATGACTGTGATAATTATGCATATGGGGTTGACTCCTAATCCATTACCTGCTGTAAACCTTCCCATCTTTCTGTATTGGCTCATTCTTTTTACAGGAGCCAATTTAGTGTGCATAGAAAACCTAGTTATGAATGCTATAAAGAACCTGAAGGGTTTGAAATGAGTTCAAGAAATTCAATTGGTATTCAGCTGTATGGGGCCACTTGTACTGCAGTCATCACAGATTTGATGAGAGCAGTGACCCTCAGAGGGCAGAATAGCATGATCCAGTAGAGACCGACTTTTATATGTTTTTTTGATATGCTGCCGATTCACACAGCGTTTGCCTACAGGGTTGCTTGGCACAAAGGCAGCATTGTTTACTTTCACGGTCGTTCATCCATAATGCATGGTACAGAATCCTACATATCCTGGTGCGGTCAATAGTGAATAGAATACAGTGTTGTTCTGTGGTCAGAGCAGAGTCGTATCTGGAGGTGCAACACTTTCTTGTATAAAATTCTTCATTAGGTTTTATGTATTTGTGTATTAAGTGTAACCACAACTTGACGTGTTTTCTTTTTCTTTTTTCTTTTTTTTATTCTGTATTTGAGGTAAAATTTGGATGAGCAGCAAATGAAGGAACCATCCAACACCATTCTCATTTTATGAAATTCAATTGCCACAGGCAAGTTTTTTTTTCCTTTTTTCTAAGTGTAAAGAAAGTACGTGGTGGTTCTGGTTTGTTCTTCCTCCGTTTATTGAAAACCTCAGTAGTTGTGGCAGCACAGCAGCAACGCACGATAATGGTGTGTAAAGTCCAGAGAATACGATGTGCTCCTCTGAGGCAGAAGCTTTAATGGAGACCACGGCCTTATTTATTTGGGAATGACTCTGAATGCTCCGGTAATATTTTAGCCTGCAAAGAAGGCGGCTTTCCAGAATGGAAAGGTGGCGTCTTTATTCTCCTGCTGAACTCTTCGTCTGCACACAGACACTAAAATGACAGGCTTTTCACTGTTGCTCTTCCCAACTAGGGTGCCTTTAAAGGTCTAGCTGTAATATATGACTACATATTCTTCTTTTCTACTTCATGAACTTCTTATTTTACTGCATCTAATATATTGCTGTGACTCTGCATTACTGCTATCAAAGGGAGGATTTTTTCCCCCCTTTTGCTGAACAGGTTGTCCCAACTGATAAACTAACATGGAGACCTGACTGTGGTATGACATGCCAAACACTGGTGTGAAATGTACTGTTCACCTTTTACTTTACCGTCTCCCTTTGAGTGATAACGCCTATGGTATCTGGTTTTGTTTCCTGCTGTTGATGGATCTTGTCAGCGTAGACTCTTCATTAGATTTTGTGTCAGGCCATGGATGTGCTGCACAGCACACTCAGCCCCTGGAGAGTCTGGCTCAATGGGCCTATCTGTCTCTCTGCAGATTCACACCCTGTGCCATAACCTCCCTGAGTGATGCGGCCATGCTCACAGCAATATGACTGCAATTCGTGGCCTCGCAGTGTCTGTTTTTTCACGCATGCACATGCTTGTGCACACGCACAGTCTCACACACACACACACACACACACACATTTGCAGCCTTTTTTGGGCACTTCAGAACCTTTTACCTTGACCTACATCTATTTTCTGGTCACAAACATTAACGATAATTACTTCTTGCCTGATTTCATTTATCTTGCCATAAATTTTGTCAAGATAAAGATTTTTATGCTATAGGGGCTAGATTTTTGTCCCCAAAAGGGATGCAATTCCCCAAATGTGAGACTGTGACTGACTAAAGTTTTGTGTCCCCATAATATGTGTAATACAAGTGCAAGTACACACACGTGCACAGTACATAGGAAACCATGGCAGAAGGGTGGTAACTTCTTGAACAAACTTGTGATTGTTGTGCTATCACACCAAGAATGAAAATCAATGCCTCTGGCTGAGAGAACTTGCTGCTCTGATGAACAGTGAAATGACTCCGGTGAGTGGGTTGCATTGGGTCCTGCACTAAAAGGTCCAGGTAATCGTATCACCTCTGAGTGAGGTACAGCACAAGGACAGGGTTTTCCCTGCCGCCAGTTGGTAAATGTGAACTGAGGTGACAAACCAGCTGACGAGCTTCCCCCTCTTCCGATTTCTCCCCTGCTAGCATCCAGAGATGATCCCTGCACCCCTTTGGCCGCAGTGTTTGCCCAGCGTCATTGTCTACCTGGTCTCTGTGTGCCAACATAGCCAAATAGAAATAATTTTTCATGAGGTGTTACTAATGGAAAGTAATCATGGGAATCCGTGCTGTCAGTGTGTGTCCATCTCCCACTTAGAGAAATGTCCGCAATTGCTTGGACCGCTAATGGTCTATGACCGTATTGAGCGTTTGGGAGAATGAGCCTACCCTTTCTTCCCACTCGTACATTTTGTGACCCAACACACTTAAGAACATGAATGCCACACATATCCACACAAAGCGAAGGCCGTGAAAGTGTGGCTGTGTTTTTGGAGACAGTTGCCAGTGCTCATGAGGAGACCCGTCATTCAGGTCAGGCCTACACTCATCTCCCCAGTGAAGAGAGAACTTCATTGAAAGTCACTGTAGGTCAGAATGTTGCTGTTTGCGTGACTGTTTTTCTTCCTAGTCTTTTGTCTCTGTTCCTGGCTGTCCTGAAACAAACCTTCCACAGTACTTTATGCCTTATGCTGCACACAATGCTAGATTTCGCCCACCAGGCCTGGGATTAATCGACAGGGCTGATAGGACCATGAGGAAATGGTCTCTGACTACTTTTGCCTTCTCTTGTGCTCCATGTAAGTTGAAAAAAGTAATACCAGCAGAAGTCATTTATAGAACATGGTAAGGAAAATTGCTACCCCCCCCCCCCACACACACACACACACATATTTTTGTTTAATTCCTGCTCCATCCCTGCTCCTTATTGCTCTATCGTGCCTCACCTTTGCTCCCAGGTGGACGCAGGGCGCAGGGTGATAGCTGTTAAGGTCAAAGTCCACTATGACCGCGTTGGGCAGACCCGGGTACAGCTCGGCCCGGCTCAGACGCAACCCGCTCAAGAAGCCGAGCGCCACCAGCACGGTACCATAGATGGCGAGGAAAGGGGCGGACATCATGGCATACCGCCGCCTGTCTCTCATCATCCAAATAATACAGGACCACACAAGCAAGGCGAAAGTCAGCCAGTTGTTGTAGGTGATACTCCAAATCTGTATGCAGTAGATATCGTAGCAGAAACAACTTTTACTGAGTTAGGCCACTGATGCCTGATGAAATTATACTCATAGTTAACCTCATAACGACAAAGTTAACCTGTTGGTAAGTTGTTAACTAAAGTTAACACTGTAAATGAAACAACTATTTCAGCCCCTTATATTTTGGTTTAGTCTTTTAACAATAGTACTGGCTACATGTCGATTTTTGAGGTTTTTCAGAAAACACAAAAAACTGAACCAATTATTGAGAATTTGATTATTTGGGCAAAAATAAAATTCCAGGGCCATTATATTAGGAGGGTGACGATATGTATGAGTTATTATAATTTTGTGTTTTTTAATTACCTCCTCCAAGAGGTTATGTGTTTGGTAATGTTTACATGTCAATCTGTCTGTAAACATGATCGCTCAAAATTTTTTTATTAATTCTGATAAAACTTTGTAGGGGTGTAGAGTGGGGTCATGTTAACAGTCCGTTAAAATTTGGCTTCAGGGTCTTCAATTGACAAAAAGCCTTATAACTTAGAAACTATGATTCTTACAAGTGTGGTGTGCATTGTCAACATATAGAAAGTATTATATACAGATTTAAAATATGTCACATTTGACCTCCGACCTCTCCATCAAGGTCAATATATTGATCTGAAGGTTAAAGTGATATTAATGCTATATAGAGCTATTTAAAACTACGTTTCTTCCTGCCATTGTAGTTAACTAAAATGATTTATCATCTAGTTTTGGTTTAGTTTTAGTTAACTATAATAACCTTCATAAAAATAAAATGTTGCACCATAGGCTCAAAAAACATCAGTATGATTGTTTGTGCTTTACCATCATAATGATAAGGCCGCTGACATAGCTGTGTTTTTGCACCAGCTGACCAAAAATGACCAGCCCACTTGGACCTGAAGGTGGAGGCAGGGTCTCTGTCAGACTCTCCTGGACCTCCTCAGTTTTCTCCTCCATGTCTTCCTCGCTTTCTGCGTCTGGCAAAAGAGAGATAGTAAAGAATGAAATTGCAAATTAACACTGAAGCCATCCACACTATAAAGGAACACATAAGGAATCGTGTTGTAAACTTAAAAGTCTTATTTTTTGTTCTCAATTCAAACTGACTTGCGGGAAGCACATTTTATGGAAAGAGGAGAACTAAGTTAAATATTGCTATTTTTTTTGTTATTTTCTTCATGGTTATCATATATGAGTTTGTATGTAAAGGTTTCAGGAACAGTATTTTCCATTTTAAAAGCAGTTAAATCATTTATGTTTTGAAATAATGATCTTTGAATAAATGTAATGGATGTTAGGACCATCTTTATGTACTTTGATACCTAATCCTTGTAGGTAACAGGACTGAGGCAGAGAGGATTCTGTACAAGATAGTACAAAAGTACAAGATTTTGTACCATCCACCAGGGCTGACTACTCATACTGCAGTGGACTGTTCGCCTCCTGGTGTGCCATCCACCAGATTGGCCCCTATGAGGCCACAGCAACGCCATCCTGGCAATTTCTGTAGTCCCAGTTGGAGGTGGGCAAATCTGCAGTTACCCTGTGTGCTACAGTATGGTGGCAGCAATTCAGCCAGTTCTTGTTGATCACTCAGCGCTCAATAGGGATGAATCATCTCTGATCACCCAGTTTCTTAAAGGTGCCCAGTGGCTTACAGTGTGGACCCTTAGTTTCCCCCATGGAACCCCATAGTCTCTTCAGTATCCCCCCTTTGCTCCCCTCAAGGAAGCTGATTTGAAATCGCTTTCCCTCAAGGCCCCTTGTCAAGGCCCAGGCTGAAGGGCCTCCACAACCACTGGGTTGTTTCTTTACTAGGTAAAGAAAAATGACAGTTTATCATTACTTTAAGAAATGAAGGTCAGTCAATCCGAAAAATTTCAAGAACTTTGAAAGTATCCTCAAGTGCAGTCACAAACACCATCAAGCGTTGTGATGAAACTGGCTCTTATCAGGTCTGCCCCAGGAAAGGAAGTCCAAGAGTTCCCTCTGTTGCACAGGATAAGTTCATCAGAGTTACCAGCCTCAGAAACCACATGTTAACAGCACCCCAGAATAGAGCCCACCTAAATGCTTCACAGAGTTCAAGTAGCACACACATCTCAACATCAACTGTTCAGAGAAGACTACGTGAATCTGGACTTTATGGTCAAAAGGGAAAGAATGGCTTGGGCCAAGCAATGGACATTAGACCAGTGGAAATCTGTCCTTTGGTCCAAATTTGAGATTTTTGGTTCCAAACGCCATGTCTTTGTAAGACACAGAAAAGGTGAGCGGATGGTTCCTACATGTTCCCACTGTGAAGTATAGAGGAGGGAGTGTGATGGTATCGGGGTGCTTTGCTGGTGACACTGTTGGCAATTTCTTCAAACTCCAAGGCACACTTAACCAGCATGGCTACCACAGCATTCTGCAGCAACATGCCATCCCATCCTGATCTAAACCCAACTGAGATGGTTTGGGATGAGTTGGACTGCAGAGTGAAGCAGCCAACAAGTGCTCGGCACCTCTGGGAACTCCTTCAAGACTGTTGGAAAACCATTTCAGGTGATTACCTCATGAAGCTGATTGAGAGAATGCCAAGAGTGTGCAAAGCTGTAATGAAAGCAAAAGGTGCCTAATTTCAAGAATCTAAACTGTAAAACATATTTTGGTTTGTTTACTACATGATTCCTTATGTGTTCCTTCATAGTCTGGATGACTTCAGTATTAATTTACAATGTAGGGAAAAAAAACATTGAATGAGAAGCTGTGTCCAAACTTTTGACTGGTACAGTATATCTGTAGCTGATGAAATCATGTATTTAGAAAGTTTTGTGTGATTACCATGAAACGGTGAGTCTTTGTCTTCGTAATGTGTTAGAGGATAACAGTTTGTGTAACTTTCCCCTTCTGGACATCCAAGACTGTTGGTGTGGAGCTCTTGCCAGGAGTTTCCAGGCATCAAAATCATTGGCTGAAGAAAGAGAGCTCATTATACTATATGCTTACAACAAAAACTGTAGGATAATCACTAAGAAATTTTAAGCGACTGCACACTAGATCCGAAATTTACAGTGAGAACTTAGGGTCCACATCATACTGAAATACGCTCACCTCATCAGGTAGATAGGTTTCCTCATCTGTGCTACTCAAAAGCTGAAAAAGGAAATTTGAATTGATTATGTGTTAAAATACTGATGTGTAGCAGTAAAACTGTGTGATGTCCATTAAGCAAGTGTCAAGCTTTCAGCCTGAATTTAGGATCACTGATAGAACAACCAAACAGGACTATAGTCAGATGCAAAATTCAGTAAAGAAGTTACCTCTTGCTTATCTCCTGAGATGTAGATGACCCTGGAGAAGCTTGGAGGAAGATCTGGACTTTCTACTGGACTCTCAGCCTCAGCTTTATCCTGAGAAGCACAACCGCTATTAAAAGTCTGTCAAGTAAGTGAATACCTTGTGAATACTCTTTGCGCCTGCAGTGGCAGAGTAGCACTCATAGTAATAGTAAAACTTGCACTTCTACTTGTAGTAGTATTAGGATTGGCAACCTTCCAAGATAAGCTGGTAGAACCTGGATATTTGCCTCCTTTGGCAACACAGTGGTGGAAGTTGGAGCAGAGGTGTATTACTGGTATGGTAAAAGCAGCAGTTATGTTAACACAAGTTACTGCAACAGTTGTAGTAATATTCTGTAAGTTCGACTGGATAATGTATGTGTAACCCCAGTGTTTAAAAGAAACTTTCTGGATTCAGAGGTTCTCTTTTTAAGAGGTCTGGAAGTTTTACCAGTCAAAGATAAGCATACTCTGTATAAAGCAGTCACACTGCTGTATTTTCCAACTGTCGATTCACATGTTGGTATGATGTTAACTTTTACATTGGCTATTTTTCTACACAAACTGGTTGGTTCAGACATTCTGACTGGACTTTATACCCATGTGACTGGATCATGTGACTAAAAACATGTGACTTAAGATAGCGCTGCTGTGTGCATTATTGTCTGGGTGTGTGATTTGTTATTGGCTTGTTTTCGGCCCAACACCTGAACCACTTCTGATGTGTATGCAGCATGTATTCTTCTAGTTTTACTCAACAAATACACCTGTGTTTGTAATTTCAGACACTGTGCAACCCTATATAAAATATCCCGTGAAGCACCAAATGAACACACTTTTGGCTCTGAACATATTTATCCCTGACACACGACACACATACCTTCTCAGTGATGTGAACCCATTTGTGCAGAAGAGCCACAAGTGTGTAGTAGAGCAGGAGAACAACCAAAGGGTTGATGAAGTCTGGCCAGTTGACGTTTGTGTGCAGGGCAAGAGAGTGCGGGTTTGAACTTTTGGTTCTGATGACTCCTATCATACCAAACAACCTGGAGGTGGTTGGGAAAGGTAAAGGGAGAGAGGAAAAAGAACAAATGTAAGCATATTTTTAATGAAAAGAATACAAATAAAGAAATGCCTTTGACTACTCTTACTCTTGTACCTAGCATAAATATCATCTGGTGGTATAAGCTGCTGGGAAAGTGGCAGCTGATAGAGATACAGAACCAGCAGGTGTCCTCCGCTGAAGATAGCCATCATCACACACAGGGAGCTGAAGAGTAGCATTCTGATCGAGCGACCAAACACCCACCACCATACCAGCCCTAGGAACACCCCGAAATACACTCCAGAGGTAAGGGAGGGCAGTATGATACCTGTACACACATACAGGATGGCAAACCATGAGGAAAATTGTGAATTAGACAAAACTCACCATTTTTCAGCTATGGTAGACCACTATGCACAAAACAGCTGCTGTACTGTACCTGCCAGACCCAGCAGCAGAGTCACCACCACCTTCCCTGCTGTGTTCATGATAGCCGACAGCAGCAGCCTCAGTCCAGCTGCAAACACTATGAGCTTCTGGACAAACTGTGGTGGACCAGATTGGACCGGCACACTAGTCTCCTCAGTGCTATCAAAGGATGAACCCTCAGTTTCACTTCCATCCTCTGACTCAGTGTCAGAGGTTTCCACGTCCTGCAAGACCTGTAAAACAATCAGCACTTTATTAGCATAATGCAATGTTATAGTGATTGCAGCTATTGATGAGTGTGTGGTTACCTCCGGGTCAGAGGGCGGGATTCCATTTTCATGGAGGTTGATCTGGGGCACAGGGCGTAGCAGTTTTCTGCAGAGCCTCAGCATAAACAAAGTAGAGAAGAAGAGGCCCACGTCTGGGAACAGGAGACGCACAATATTCCCAGCATCAACTGAGCTGAATCTGAAAACACAAACACATCAGATCTTCACTGATGAGATATCAGAAAATTCACTCCTAAAATTGGGC
>JAVDPK010002267.1:406604-438527 GCA_034780415.1 Cichlasoma orientale | reverse complement strand
CAGCTCTGAGTCTTTAAGGGGCCCCCCCCCCCCCACACACACACACACACAGTGCTGTTAGTCAAAATAAAAATGTACTCTAAGTGTTTTAGTAGCTTAAGGATAATAAAAAAACAAAACATTATGCTTTTTAAGTGGGTAGGCAGAACATGATGGTTACAAATGACTCACATCCTTTCCCTAACATGAAGGGTGAGGACTGCCTGTGTGTGTGCGTGCGTGCATGTGTGTGTGTATGTGTGTGTGTGGTAAGGATGCGAGGCTCTCAAGTGGATGAACTGAATCATTTTTAGCAGCACAAAGCAGGTGAAAGTTCAATTTAACTGGTAACATTGAAAGCAGACCACTAGAAGAATGGATGTAGTGCTCGTGGCACTTATCTGTTTTTTGACCTGTAGGGGGCACTGTGGGTCCATTCAAGTATCACTGACATCTCTTGATAGCAGAGTTAGTTTGAGAAGTGGGATGACTGAGCTGGTTCTGCATTTCAGATAGATAAATCCCCCCCTTTCTGCCTTGCTTTCACAGATGTTTCTTTAGAAATGTTTGTGGTGACAACTGGAAATTCCAAAGCATCCTACACATTTTCGGCATCTGCTTCTCAAGTAGGAGAGAAAAATGCTCAGAATTGTGTTGTTTTTGGAAACAGAAACATTATTTTACAACAGAATAAACCCCTTTACAAAACAGATGTTGATTTTGGTGCTCAGTGCAAGGTTTCAGCTGTTGGACTACATTAATGCTGGATAGGTGAGAGTGGGGCTGTGCAGGTCCGTTTGGAAATGGTAGGGATGTGAAAAACCAGCATGTGTGTAGCTGTATGCATGAAAGAGTGGAGTGAGTTCTTGTATCTGTAAGAGAATGTGGAGAGTTGCTGGGTGAGACTAGCTCTTTACTGGTAGAGTGGAGCAAGGGTGAAAGGAGAGGGTTGGAGAAATCATCCCCTGATTACTGACTGTTTCCCTGCACAATCCCAAGGCAGTGTGCTCTTAGCAGGCGATTCACTGATGTTCTCAGCACCTCTCTTTGAACAGCAAATCATTCTCTCTTTGTTCTTATATTTTCCGTAGTTCTCTCGTTTTCAGTTTCATTTTGTCTCAGTTAATATCTACTCCTGGAAATGCGGGAAACCTTTGCAGAAACAAACAAATGCACAGCATGCACACCGTGAACCCAGAAAAGTGTGAACCTTAGCAGAAATACTGATGAGCTACTTGGTTACAGGCCGGCAGTGGCACAGTTTTCTATAATGGCTTTCTATGTATAATGGCTAGGTAATGGTAATGATCCAGGTAATGAGCAACATAATGTTACAAGTAAGTAAAGGAATATAAAGTTTCACCAGCCACTCCATTTCATAATTTTATGCTTGGACTTGAGCAGTGGCTCAATAAGGAAAAAAACCCCGAACCTAACATGCTATACACCATGAGAAGCATTGCACCTGCAGCAGTACTGTGACTAAGTCACCCTTTAAATTCCACCTAGAAAATCACTACTTTATGGATATGTTGAAAAAAAAAAAGATTTGTATAGAGGACCTCCAAGCAAGGCAAATGAAAGACTGTGATGCTTTCTGAGCAGCTTTAAATGAGAATGCAATTCATAACCCAGGGCAGTTCATTCAATATTTGTGAGTGTGTACATCCGGAGGGTTCGGGCGTTCATAAAAGAAGCTCTCAACTGGCCATTTTGAATGCATTTTAAAATAACGGTTGTTTTACTCTGCCTGTTAAAAGTTTTAGTTGAGAGTAATTCTCAAAGGGATACGGCGCTGTTACATTTCCAGAAGCGCATTCGTAAGTTCTTCTTGCCTGCAACTAAACGGTTACAGTTGGGAGTAAACGCTAAGAGGAAATGCATTTCCGGTTCACTCAAAAGTATAAATAAAAAGCATATTTCTAACATCGTAGCAATGCTTGTAATAACAGCTGTAATTCTCAGAGTAACTGCCTCTGGTTTTCTAGCAAGATTAATTCTGGTGTTTATTTTGTCAAAGCCATTATTGTTAGATGTTTAACAATTCAGTCTTTATTCACATTTCTTTCTTTTGTGTTGTGGGCAGCTTTGCTCAGCTGCAACCTGCAGTTTGTTTTGTCTCATATCTTATTTGAGTAGCAGTAGCAGTAGCAGTAGCAGTAGTAGTAGTAGTAATAGTAAACATTATTGCTTTAGCAGATTGCTTTGCGACATAACATGTCAGCCAGCCATCATCAGTCTGTTTAAATGTGAGGCCCATTATGTAGGAGATTTTTATAGTGCTATTTTTTTTTTTTTTTTAAATCTCTTCACCAAATTATGTTTTATGGCAGCACTAATACCACCGAACCAGAAAATACTCACATTATCGTAAAAAATCACCCAAGGTATGAGAGAGACTCGTTCGATCTCCCGTAATGAAGCTGGTTCATAAAAACAACAGCCTAGATTGAAACAAATAAAGCATGCAGTCAGCACAGCATAACTTTTATGTGTTTTGAAGCTGAAGAAGAACAAGAATCATAAGAATAATAATGATAATAAGAGGTGGAAGAAGAAGAAGGATGATATTAACGTCATAGCATTATGTGGTTTGTGATTAAATATGTCATTGTGACAAACTAACCGGTGACGATGCTTTAATTGAGTATGCCTTATCTTTTTTTTACAGTTATAATTAAACACACTCTTTGGAAGTGCGCTGAACTTCCAAAGAGCGTTCCGCAGATGCTCTTAGGGGCTACATGTCTGCACAGATGTTGCCCTTGCGTATGGTAATGAAGCACTGACTGGACATCCTGATGAAATGGATTTCCTCTCTGTTGACACAAGTGATTGTGTGGTTACTGTAGGGCTTAGAGAATGTGGACTCATTATATACAAAGGCCTTTGTTCGGCGGAATGGCAATAGCAGCGAGGCGATGTTCTGTTGGTTATGATGAACGGTAAGCTTTATGTGAAATGTCCCGGAGATATGATTTTATTAGGCATGATTGAGTTATTATTTTGAAAGGCCTTACAGCTTACAAGTCAGTGTTTGATGTAAGTAGGCTGCAAACAATAAGAACTAATGAACTGCATCCGTTTTCCAAAACTGGAGCCCATTTGGGCTCACTTATGACAAAATGATCTCAACCCTGTTTATTGCAGGCTGTGTTAGGAGAAAGTACTCTATACTGCAAGAATTTATTTCTTCAGTTGGCCATTTAAGGCAGTGATTATTGTAACAAGGCCGTGGATATTGAAATTTTTCAGTCAGATGCCTGACATGTCATGCTGTTTTACAAACTCCCCAGAGGAACAAAGTGATTTTAAATTGACCAGGAAGACCATGAGATTGGATATTATACTCATAAAAGTGTGATGCATGAGAAAGAATTTTTCATAAGAGGAGAAAAAGAGAGACTGAAACAAGAATACTCGTGCCTTAAGTGCCAGTAAGCAGAGAGGGGGTTAATGGAGCTGGGTTCACAGGGTTGCATATATAAAGTAGTTATAGACAAGCTGATGATTTGTTGTGATGTACCTGGGGGAGCAGCGAGACCTGACTTGGAGGTAGTGTGACCTCAGACAAACTGCATTTGTTTAACCTCACTCAGCTGTGGAGCTATAATGGGATGATGGCTTCTGTCATTAGAATGATGAAATGGACAAATAAGTGGCTTTAGTGAAACCCACTCAAGTAAGGGGCTGCAATTTGGTTGGCCTTTGAAGCTATAGAAACAATTTTATCTCTTTTAATAGAATCTTAGTCCCCCCCATCCGTGCACAAACAAAGCAGATTAAGGTTTCCAAAGGCAAAGGCTATGCAGTGTGCGACTGAATTCACAATACTGTGGATAGCACTGGGTTTTGTTTTCCATTGGATAACCTCGCCCGGTCCAAAACAGCATCTTATGTAAGTTACAGAAGAGTAGATGCATATATGGAAATGAGAGAAGCCATAAGACATACAATAGACACAGTATTTTACCTTGTCTGCAGAGCACTGAATCTCCCTATATAATAAACAATATCTAGGTTACAGCATTGTTGTGTTGTGCAACAGCTAATTATATCTCAAGTGACTGAAACACAGGCTGTTACAAATGGTCAGCTCCTAAGCAGTTTGCACATAGTTCTTTGTTTGAAATGACCAATAAGGAAGTGAGCCGCCTTCTTCTTTTTTTTGCTTCTTCTGTCATGAGCAGGTGCTGATTAATCTGCAAGCATGTAATTTGATGAGGATGAAAGTGGAAGACAAAAAAATAAAATAAAATAAAATAAAATAAATCCAGATTTTGTCTTAGTTTTTTTTTTCTCACTAAGACAAATGTTAAGTAACTGTAGGTATAATGAAAAGCTGCCAGGTGAAGGCAGATAATTGGAAAGATTACACGTAGGAAGAAATGAGAGGAGACTGAGAGGAGAATGTTGTGTACTCAAAGCAGATTAAATTTTTCATGCGTCCTGGATAATCAGGTACCGCGTGGCCGTCCTCCTGCCACTGCATCACCCGAGGGGCTGCACCATGGAACTGATGAAACATGCCATGTCAATAGTGGAAACAAGTTGGAGTCATACTGTCTGACCAAAGGGTCAGAAAGCGTTTGGCCATTAGACTCGATTACTGTTTTAATTACCCAACATCTCTTTTGAATATTAGTCCAAATGGCCTGTACTGTTGGCAAGTACTTTCAGTGCTTCTTAAAGGGGAAATAAATCAAGCTTTTACATAAACACTGTGCTTTTTGAGATGTGGCTCTGGTCGTTCTGCGAGTGGCAAATATTTCTAGCCTTCACACAGTTTAGTATGTGGCTGCCAACAAAGATAAATAAATGAGTGTTTTGTATTTTAAGAAGATTACCTCTTCTGCTGAGTGACAAGTGAGGGAACGCGTTCAGTTATGTCTTAACAAATGTTATTGTCAGGCCTAAAAAAAGAAAAATGAACAAAACAGTATTTAAACATCTAAGATCACGGTAAAGATGATTGCTTCCTCGGTAAAACATTTTTTGGTGGCGCGCCGCTGTAATGAGCTTGCTTGTTTGCATCTGTTGTTTGCGACTTTGCCTCTGTGTGTTACAGAGAACCGTAGCTCAAGAGAGTTGCAGGGTTGAGAAGGTGACGCGTAGACTGCCGTATAAAAATATGAAAAATAGCTTTTTGAATACAGTTTACATACATTTATGCTAGAGTCAATGCAGTTTTTGAGTTATAGTCTTCGGTGTCAGTATGATTATAATAGATTTAGACAGGGACAGGTGTTACTACTCAGCTCTTTACACATTTATAACTGTAAGTTGGGGCATTTAATTTGTTATTTAACCATCCCTGCATAATGGATTTCCACTTTGACTTTTAAAACAATGTACCCCCATTTATGTTTTGGAGAGTACTGTAAATGATAATCCTGCAATATCCTCCTTTAGTTTTCGCTCTTGTTTCACAAATTGCCAGTTGGTGTATAACAACTGAAATAATGCAAACACAGAGCAGGACATTTACCTTTCTTGTGCTTTGGGGAAATAAATCTTTAGAGTTCACCATCTGATACAAGGTGCTGTAAATGATTACATAGCAGGTAAACATTTAAAAGGGTATATTAAAGTTGACTGCCCTTTGAGCTCGGATGTGAAGTTTGTAGTCCTCCTTGTCGCCCTTTATTTTTTTTTTGATGTGTTCCCTTCTTACTAAAAGAGAGTTGCTCATCATACATTGAAACTCTCTGCAACACTGGAGGCAGTGTGTGCGTGTGTGTTAGTGAGAAAATGAGAGTGTCATGAATCATTATAGCCTCATTATCTTTCAAGAGTTAATTTTGCTTCTTACTGGATCCTCAGCGTCCACTTGTGTAGCACGATGTTAAAGCACTGAGTCTGCACTTGTTTGCAGCCATTCAAAAGAATATCACTGTAATGCTGCTAAATTACCATTATTTTCCATTGTTTGATTAAATTAGATTCACAGGCCTTTATTGTAATATTATGTCAAATAGTGTATGCAAATGAACGTGGACGTGGACGTGGACTCGGTACAACAAACGTTTCTCGGTATGTAAAAAAACTCCATTTGAATCGTCACCTCTCTGATCTTTGAAACTCACGCTGTCAAATAAACCGACAATTAAAAGTCTCCCCGAGATGTTTTTTTTTCACTGCTCTTGTATTCGACTGCAGCAGGTTAGATCTACCTATTAAAGTACAGTAATAACTCAGATTATATACCTCAGCAATTCTAAACCCAGCTCTGTGGGCTTATCTGAAGCATAAATCAACCTGTATTTGGTTTCACTGTAAAACTGTGTAATACTGTGAATGTGGTAATGGAAGACAAGTGCTTTGGAAAATGTGTTTCACATTACACATTAGTATGTCAATGCAATAAAGCACTGGAAAGAGGTGTGTGTTACATTTTCATTTAGAAGACACCCTAGATAACTGTTGGCCAATTAATGCTGCCTCTGCTGTTGAAATCAATGAAGAGGCACGCCAGTGCCGTATGTGTGAGGAAAGGAAAGCGCAACTAAAAAAAAAAAATTGCTTTACTGAGGCTGAGGTCATAATGTCTCTGATATATAAAAAAAAACTAATCCCAGCTTTCTAACAACTGGAACTAAGTATTTGGATTTGTGCTCCTGCACATATCATGAAAAACAAGCATGCATTCCATTGTAAGCAGGAAAAAACCCACTATACTTAAAAATAAAGCTTATAGACAGCTTAAAGCTGTGAGAAATCAAGGGTGGGGGTGGCTGGTGGGGTGGGGATTTGAAAATTGGCATCCCTCCTCCTTCAGCTCTCCCCTCTCCTTACTATGTTAAAAAAAAAAATCCATTCCCAGGGCTGGAAATCTTTTACTGTAAATGTGCCATTGTATCTTACTACTGCTTTTTTTCTACTACTACTAATATTACTACTACTTCTGCTTTACTAATGCAACTCATATTCTTTGGTCTAAGGAGACAAGATTGGCTAATATCTTCAATTATGGACTCGAAGCCTCAAAAAACAGAGGGTAGAGTTATAGCTTTTGGCCAGTGATGCCAAGAAAGTTGGCCTCTACTTTGAGGAAAAGATGTCTGAGAATTTTTCACAAACACAGTAACGCTATCATTAACTAATTTAACCTAAAACTCATTCCCTCAGAGAAGAAACATGGTTCCACGGTTTGTCTGAATCCACTGAGGGCTTACAGACAGACTGTCTGACTCTTCTGTGGGATGCCGTTCTGGGATTTTACGCTATGAAAAAGCAGAGATACAGTATGGATTTTGTGTTATTGAACATAATTTTTTTAAAGTATGCTTTATTGGCGTTTATTGTGTTAGGACAGTGGAGAGAAGACAGGAAAGCTGGGGAGAGAGAGAATAGGGGAAGGCACTGGATTTGAACACAGGTCTCTGGATCAGCCTTACAGCATACAGGTTACCTGCTCAACCCAGTCAGCTAAACCAGTGTTTGACTGATTGCTCATCTATTGTCCAAATAAAGCTCGGCCTAGAATCCCCTAAATTCTGTCTGTGATGAAGCTGACCTGAAATGGCCAAAACACAACAGTTGCAATTAAGAGGTTGGCTGAGGGTGTCAGCTGGCAGAAGAGTGATGTTAGTCAGAGAGAGAGGTGGAGTTGTGGGGTGCAATTATCAAGGGCAGGAAGGCACCATCATAATGCTTGCTGTTAGCAGTAATAAGCATATTTCAATTTAATTTTAACAGTCTTGGAACAGACTTCATTTTCTAAAAAAAGCAGGCTATCAACAAACAAGTATGTCCAACTGAGAAAGGGCAAATTATGTTTACCCATCCTTAGACGAGTTGGCACCCCAAAATGAAGATCGTTTGTGTTGTTTTTTTAGACACATGCAAATTGGCATCAACAGTTCAGTCGTTTGTTTAGCAGAGCTCTTTCAAGCTGTGCAAACACACCCAGTGCCACTTTGTTGTAGCGACGACAAGGGAGATATTGTATTTGTCCCAAACTATGTGTGTATTTTTCAGGTTTGAACGTGTTAAGAAGCCAAGCAAAGCAAAATGGCGTGGGGAGTGCACTGCCTCCCTCCGAGAGCTTCATTATGGTAAAGTAGATTTAGGCTTTCACTCTAAACACCAGCTGGCGTCTCAATCACAACCGTCTGCTGTGGTATGTCAACATATTTAAATGTTAACGCTTTTTTCTCCGTTTTTTTTTTTCTTCACAACTCTTTCTTTCCTTTTTCTGTTGCAAAAAAAGAAATCCCTGGTGTAATGTTTTAAATGTAACCAGCCTAAAAAGTTATTGATTTTTGGAGATGATAGTTTTTCCCATCCTCACCAAATTTTAGGTTATTGCGCTTATCAACAATCACTCGGAGGAAAGTTTTAAAAACCAAAAGAATCGGGACACTTTATTTTTCTCCAACTTTGAATCACGAGTTACAGTTGAATTTCCTCGTATCCATACTGTCATGAAGATAGCACGTTTGACAGTATCGACAATAACATCTCCTGAATCTGTTCAATTGCTCTGCATTGTGAAGGTAATTATCTTGCTTGCCATCAAAAACAAGCTGTAGCACAGTCCAATTTCCGTTCATATCCCTCATTTATCTGTGTTTTTTTTTTTTTGTCAGTTAAGGGCAGGCAGACCTCTGTTTGGACCATTCCCGCTGCAACACACTCCGGTATTAGCCTGTTCCTTTTCATTTGACCCAGAGCTGTGGAGCTGCAGGCAATCATAGCATGATTTATGGTGAAAGATGTTGGTTATTCTGCTGAATACAATAGGCTGTTGCTGGATTCAAAACCTTACCAACACATCACACCCTGTTCTTCTTGAAGGCTCATCATATTGGGTAAAATCTTACACAATTTACCCTAATTTCCTTTGGGATCACTATCTATCTGGGATCAGTATCTATCTATCATTTTGTAGTTGCTAACATCTGTAATACTCTTATAGTAAAGTGTTTCTTGCCAAGACCCTCTTTGATGTTTAAGATGTTTAAGAGGTAAAGCAGTGTTTTATGTATGGCCAGTCTAGAAGTAATTGTTTCCCCGACTCTCTTTTGCTCCTCTGCTCTGTGAAGAATGAACTTAAGAGCATTGTCCCTCGTGAGACATGCTGTTCCTTCATAGTAGGGTGTTAAGAATGAGGAGGGTACTTCTGTACACTTTGTTTTTTAGGCTTGCTCTTGGGTTTCTTCACCCAGAGAGTTGATGGAGAGGTCTTGAAAACCTGTGCGGTTGCAGATTAATCATCATAAAACACAGCGGGGTTGTGCTTTATACTGCCAAATGGTGCATGGTGGAACACACCATTCTTGCCAGCCCTCTTTGCATGTTTCATTCACTGTCTTTCCCCTCGCTTGCGAAAACAATTGCAAAAGCAGCTTTATGAGCAAAAGGTTATGATAATAAAAGCAAAGGGATATATTGACATTTTACACCAATAGCCACAAAGTTTAAGAAGCACAGGTTCACACATGCTCATGCAACCTGCATGAAGGGAGGCAAACATTAGGTCAAGTCTGGCCTTCATTAAGGAAATGCACTCAATTGCAATTAGTGGTAGACATATTCTTCCGCTCACTTACCGTTTGATTGCATTGTTATTGCACAAAGGCAAGATGGATAGCTGTATATTTGACGCTCTGTACTTTTTCAATTAGCTAACTTCTCTGGATCTGTGGCTATGTGTCCCAGGGGCACAGAACGAGAGGCAGACAACCTGAAGAGAACAAAGTTGAGCTTGAATTCATTAACAGTTAGCATAGCTAAGAACACATTGGATGTTACAAATGAAGATTGGATGGTACAAATTTAGGACTTTGCGGTTTCTCATTCTTTTTAGTATCAAATTCACCAATTTGCTTTGAAGGCTGGATTATTTAAAGGGGTCATATTATGTTTTCCTTATTTTCTGAGATTTCTCATATTAAATATGAAAAAAAAAAACCCTGAACATCATACTCTTGGCTCTGGATGATGTCAAAGAGAGCAGCGCAGGAAATCTCAGCCATGTGTTCTTTAAATCTTTTGTTTGGGAGGTGCACCAAATCAGAGCAAAGCGGACTTAAAGAAGGGGAACTGGAGCTAAACCGACTTGTTTCAGACAGTGGATGAACTGAGGGGCTGCATCAAGGCATAGTGGTCGGTAAATAAGGATTATTTTGATCTGTGAATCACAAGCAGCTACTTTAGTAGAATCCACTAATAAAAACACGGAGCTGGAATTAAGCATTTTAATATACAAGTGAGTTTTTCAAGAGACTGTAGTAAAGTGGCAACATTGACAGGTTTTTGACAAATGTGACATGATTATTTAATCTTCCGGGGCATGGGAAGCAAAAATAATTCACTATAAAGCATATTCAGTGGTGACAGTGCTGATGAAGCCATTTACTGGGGTAGTGGTTGGTACGACAGAGATTTTAGCCATTCATTTGCGCATTTATGACTGTGAGGCTGTGTCCTCCCAGTCAGGGCCACAGCGGAAGGAGGTGGAAGATGAATACCTGATAGCTACACTCCCCAGACATTACTAAATGAGCAAACTGGCAGTTTACAGCTGCCTCTCAACGTAACCTGCATGTTTTATAGATGAGAAGAATCTCACTAACTGTCAGAGAATGAAAGCACCTCTCAGGATGGTACCATAATGGCCTCTCAGTAAAATGAGACAGGGTTTTATGGGTGTTTATCATTGCACATTTCACCAACTTTCTTTTACAGCCCAAAAGGAGATGGCAACAAAGCTTGAGAGAATGTTGAAGCTTTTATTTCATTAGCCAATATGTCAGGTTGATCAGAGAGGACGAAAAATGTTCCGGTGCTTTATTATTCAGACGGCAATTAAAGTGAGAGCACTACTGTAAAAAGATCAAGTAAATACCTACTGGTGTCTGCTAACTGCTTCATTCCCTGCAGGACTTTTAATGCTGTGCTATTTAGGTGCTCTTGATGAGGAGCCTTGGCGCCTTTCTGTTAATATTGTGTTTATCAACCCTGTCACTCCACACTTGATTTTACTTTGCATTTAAAAAAATGATGAGCAACACTATTGTGCAAGCAGCGTCGATTTTTAAAGGTATTTTAAAGTGTTTTTATAATAAATTCAAAGTCTGTGCCATTTTTCTATCAGTAATTGAAATCTTTTAATTTGACTATTTGCATGTCAAATATGCAGATTTTGTCCCTGAGCAATTTTCTTGTCAGAGTAGAAAAACAGAAAGTACATCACACCTTAGAAAAGCTCTGACAGTCCAAATCAATGGAATTCTACTAGGGCTAGTTGCTTCGCAAGGCATGATATTTCACTAAGGACACAGTCTGTTCTGTGCAAAAAACATTACATACCAATAAAACAACTGCAAAAACTAAAAGAACTCGTAATGTATTTAGGTTTTGGCACATGAAAAATAATTTACAAAAGAGATGCAACCTTATAACTGCATGGCCGTAGCTTATAAAATATGCAAGGAGTCCCAAAAGGTTACAACGCCACAAGGATACATGGCCACAAGTTTCCAGCCAAGTCACAAGGTTTTACTCAATTTTTCTCCTTACCACTGGGAGGTCATCAGAAGCTCATATGCCTGAGAACTGCTGAATTAGCTTTAAGTGGACAAAGATGGAGACTTGTAAGGAATTAGCAAGCAGGTAGAACAAAAGGGCTTACTTGGAGGCTAGCAGAACTCATCAGTTTTCTCAATTAGTTGGCTGCTAGGAGACAGCAGCTGAAATGACTTTGGCAAAGAGGGTTTATTACAGTACCTTGGAATGGATGGCTGTGAAGGCGGAGTCTTTATAATTCCTATATTATCAGATTTTGGTCCAAGAAAAGTATGATCAGCAATGAGGCTCATGATGTTTAATCCAGCATGTGTAGCAACTCCACAGCAATCACTGTACTGTTACTGGACGCATGAATCAGCTCTCACCTTTATAAATAGATTTTAACCCAAACTCCTGTGCCTCTGGCAGTTTTGCATGTGTAGATTTTGATCAGCACTTTAGCTGCTATCCTACTTCAGGTCTAAGAGAGCATACATCACACACTTGTGATACAGACCAGGAAGAAAGACAAGAGCTGCTGGTTCAATCATTGTCTTATAAATGCCTCAAGCCATCAAGCTAACTCGCACCCCACCACTCCCCATTTGAGTAACTTAGTAGCTCTCTTCACACCACCCTTTAATGTCTCAACACCTTTTCGAGGATGAAAAATGCCTCACACCAGTTAGCGCCCCAGGACGTTGACCTGGCAGTCCAGGTCATCACTTTAAGACAAAGAGATGCTTATCAGCGCAGTTGCCCTCTCCTCACCCACCTCCATTCTCTGCCCCTCACACGGTGAGCGATGACTTCTGTGAAACTTAATATCAGTGATATCATCAAGGTGCTTCTTTACCCCTCTCTTAGGATTCAGAGGGGTGTTGTGAAAAAATGCCATCAGGCGCTCGGCTGACAGAGGACACCTCTAGGGAGCATCGGTCAGTTTAGTGCCATTAAGTGGTGTGTAATACAAGACTGCGAGAGAGAGAGAGACACGTATCCAGAGAGAGAGAGGGAGAGAGAGAGAGATTGAGGGATAATTGTGAATGAAGAGGTTAATGCTCCGTAACTCATTTTCCTCTCTTCTCCACCCTATAATTCAACAGCAGGGAGAAATTACAAACTGTCCTCCTGCACAATCCTTATGTTTCTGCTTTAAGATGTTTCACACTTTCACTTTCACTGAGCAGTCTCAGTCTCCTTTTAAAAGGAAAGCTGTTGGATTAGTTTTATATGGAGATTCCCAAAAATGGCTTTTTGCGTTCAATATTTGGGTTACCTGGTAAGGAGTACTCTGAAACATGCAGTATTAAAAAAAAATGGAGCTATCAGACTATTACCATGGAATATTACCACAGGAATCACATTCGGCTGGTCTTAAAACACAACAATAATTGGACTAAAGTGTTTACACGCCTCAGCATACCAGATAATAACCCAGCTCGTATATTCGGGCTGCCAGCAACTGGGATATGATCTTAACTGGGTTATTATAAACAGGACATGATGGCTGGAATACATGAGCATCTTAAATATTAAGGAAACTCTGCCTTGCATGTAAATGAATCCACCAAGGCTTCAATTAAATTGCATATTTACAAAGATTTTTCCCCTGTGGTGCCACTCAGAAGAAATTGCTTCAGTTGAATTATTATTGCACATGACTAAGAAGAATATGTGTGAATATATGAAATATTTTGATGGTGATAAAGTGATGAATAGATGGAGAATTAGTGGGGACTTTGCACAAAGTGACTTTATGCTTTATGACTTTAATAAAGATAATGTGGACGTGTTGTCTTCCATGGACAGTCACAACTTTCTGTTCTTGTTTTACTACTAAACAAGTCGTTTCCATCTTATTGAACCAAATAAAAATGCGGTTTGCTCCCTCAGTAATGCAGATGTTATAATCGCAATAATGGCAGGTTAATGCGTTAAAACAAAGTCACCGTTGCTTAACAGTATTTCTACCCTGGTGCATGTCTGCTTGTACTGTGCACTAACTCTACAGAATGTGCACATTTATATTCAGTCCCTCAGAGTGTATTCATAAAGGTTTCATGAGGAATGAATTAATTTGATCCCTGAATGCTTAGCTATTACAACTCATATTGTGGCTGTCAACATGCATCGAAAGCTTGGACAGAGGAGATGCCGAAGACTCAGGCAACCTCATTACAAACCTCTTTGAGCTTCTTTCAGAGATGTTGTTTTCATACAGCGATACAGTCTTTGTTAGTCTCAGTGTGAGGTTCTTCTGCTTTTTTTTTTTTTTTACATAATGTACAAAACAAAATTATTTGGCAACATTGTCAGCTAGTGTCTCATCTTAGGAACAGAAAGATTATTTTTTTTCTATCACTGTCCACAGCTACTCGTCTAATCTAATGAATCCACTGTCTTCTAGTCAATCGGTCAGGCTTAGAGATTATGCCCAATACCCACTCTGTTTATCAGCTTATCACCAAAGAAGGCTATAATCAATCAATAAGCCATTTCAGAGTCGATATCTCACCTCGCAAAGCTGCCAATTTAGCTTTCCATTTATCAGTCTGATCTAACACATTGGTCAATACAACATCCTTTTATACTATCTAGCCTAATTACATAATTAGTTTGATTCAATCAAGCTGTGTCTGCTAAATAGGCAGCTGTCATGTGACAATGTTGTTATCTAGAGAGGTCAGAAAATGAACAGTATGTCTTTTTTTTCTTTTGTGCATTGTCTTCACTTTTTGGTTAGCATTTACCCCGATGATGAGTACAATATACTGGGTGAGAGTCAGAATGAGCATTTACCTGTCACTTATCTACAGTAACAAAAACGAAGGAAGCAACAGTGTAATCGTTTGTGAGCATGATGAGCAGCACAGGTCTATAAGAAAGCAATGGTTAAAAACACAGCCCATCAACTATAGATCTAACAAATGTGTCAGTAATGCAATATTCATGCAATAGCACAGGAGGAATAAATAAGAGCAAGACTGAAAGGTGATGTTATTTCTCTTCTTTTATCTGTAAAAGTGGCACAGTACATCAAACACATGGCTATTATGTCCCTGAGGCTCCAGACAGTTCTGAAATTGAGGAAAAAATAGCAGCCACCCCATCTTTGAGAACTAGTCTCAGCTGTCTTTTCGCATGGCAGGTCTTGACATTGGGGTGCTTAAATTCGCTTATAATGAACACGGCTGTCTCCTTTGGTCATGGGCCAGAGGTGGTGTGGCGTGGACAGGGAGCTGGTTTCATTAGCAGGGGTGAATAGCCAAATTTCAGGTCTCTGATGGACTGTGACATGGTAGGGCAAGTTTTCCTTTTGGGCAGCACAGGGTCTGAACTCTGTGGAACTAAGCCGCTGTCAGCCCAGATAGGGTTTGGCCACAACAGATTACTACTCCTTCACTCGACAGCTATTGGCTCCGAAGAATTATTCAGAGAATAATACAGTGTAATCCCTCACTTCACCATGACATTTGCCATTCATGGCACACAATCCCCCTGACACCTGTCAGCAGTCCCTCCATACATCTCACCAGTATACAAAATGCAGCTTTGAAGATGGATGTGTTTTGCCTGTTGTGGATGTTGGTAGATGATGTCAGAAAAGGCAGGAAGCACTAATAGCTAATTCCATTTTCATATTTTATAACAACAAAGCTTTTTTGACCTACACATTAATGCAAAGTGTGAGACTATGAAGAATTACTCTACTTTGTTTCCTCTGTTCTTCATCCTGTGAGAGAGGACAGGAAAACAAACAAACAGAAAGCACCTCAGATAGGCTTCTTAAGGCACATTGAGGTTTAGATTTTCATTTACCTTTGTGACTCCTGTGTCTGTCAGTATTTTGTATGAAAGACAGAGTGTGCTGAATTAAAGTTGAAGCATCAGGTACAATAAATAACCCAAAATACACACATATGGAGCTAGCTTAGTCAGTCTAATGCTGGGTTCAAAAACCATGTTCACAAATGTTGTGTTGCTTTTCTGGGCTCACTGAGAGCCCTATGTACACGTTCACTATCTCACCAGGGAAACTCCCTCTGCTGCAGATGGCCTGACCGCCCCTATTCAGTGCAAAGTGAAACAGGAATTTTGAGACATATGGCTCATCTCCTCTGAACGCTCTAAGCAAAGATTGAAGCAGTTAGACGTATCATTGTTCATCGAGTGAGTGCATTTGTTTGGGTTTTTTTCTCATCACCGAACACATCCACATAGTGAAGGACAGTCTGAGGTTAAACAGATGGCTAAAAGCTGCTCAAATCTCCGGGTTAAATACCCTCTTTATTTCCTCAGGTATCCTGAGTGGTATATGGGTTTTAACCAAAGCTAGTGACATTAGGGTCAAACTGTTGATGAGTTCAGTGTTTGTAAATGCTCTTTTTGGCTTCAAGATAATCTTGGCATTTACTGCCACAGCTCTTTGTTCCTGGAGCCATATGGTCAGGGTGCTGCATCTGAGGTAAATCCACAGAAACAAGTGTTAGGATGTGAAAGAAAAAGCGCCGGCATCTATATGAAAGCATATCTTCTGTACAGAAGAGGGGACCACAGAAGATCTGAGCAGATCACGAATTGGAACCAGTTTTGGGGGGGTTAGTGCGCAGGGAGGAGAGCGTGGACTTTCACACTGCCCGGGCTTAAAGAAAGGAGCCTGGAGGATTTTGAAGAAGCTCCTCCACATTCAGTGGTTCACTGCCTCTCGCTGCATCTCCTTGTCATTTACACAACTGGAAAACTCAATGGACAGCTGGGTTAAGCTCAACCAGTAGATGGGAATGAGATGGGCTGTGAAAGCGATGAACTGCGTCTGAGTCATGCTGCTGCACAGGGAAGAAAGCGAGGATGAGTAGAACAATCAGAGGATTTGTCAGAGTGGCTATAAAGCTCTGTTGAACCTTTAGGTTGCCAGTAACTATGATTACTGCCTGCACCCTTAAACATTGGGAATGACATGGTTGTGGCCTGCTCATACTCAAGAAAATGTGCAGCAGTGCACATTCAGACTTCCTCCAGTGGTGTATAACAATATTTTGTGGCATTGCATGAAATACAAATGTTTTTGTGTGTGAACAATCTGTATTACTGTTTATTTAGCTTTCTCTGGTATTGAGCTAGGGTAGGTTGGGCACCTGGGCACAGTAAGGTGACCCCACAGTGTGGGTTGGCCATCGAGCAGTTTGGAGGTTAAGAAAACAGCAATAATGACTCTTGCCCAGATTTATCCTTTCAGTCAAAAAGCCAGTTACCCTTTGGCCACAAGACTTCATCTTTAACCGGGCCACTGTTGAAGTGCGCGTACTGTTTTCAGCTGCAAACATGACTCACGTCAGACTCAGACTGGTATGAATAAAAGCCCCTGTGATTCGCGTTGGTGTGTTTGCAGGGATACCTTTGTTTGCTGGTCTCTTCATTTGTGTCTGTGGGACTCCTCTGTCACAATTTGCCCAACACTTACGTCAGCAGTGTTCAGTGGGAAGTGTGCGTGATGTGGGCGACACTCACGCTTATTCCCCCGATCCAAGCAGACCCAAGAGAGAGATGCGAATGATGCCAGAGAGTAATCTGTCATGGAACATACATCATTGTCCAACGTGGTCCTGACGAATGTCAGGTTGGCAGAGCGGGAAGTGGAAGAAGTAAGAGGTTGTCAGGGAAGGTCTCTGCCCGATGAATTAAATAAATGTTTCATGAATTTTAAACAGCTTGCTGTTTGTCCGCCTGCAGTTTTAAAAGACCAAAGGTTTAAAAAAAAACCCAGCGTACAGGCTGATAGAAGGAATCTGCATATATTTGCATTCATTTTGCAACACGTTAATTTGCCTCCTTCTCTTAGAAGTGCATTTACAGCGCCCGAGTCTCTTGTGCTTCTTTCTCCACGGTGCCTCTGTATTGAAACAAAATTCCTTTTCTTTGCCATTTTCCTCCTTTAATCTCAGATCTTTCAGTATGTTTAGAAAAAGAAAAGTCTCTGCTCCGTCTTTTATTCGGCTGTTTTTGAAAGTGCAGGGTTTTTTCTTTCTTTTTAAGTCAAGGTAAAATCCTGGTTTGGTCATGGAAGAGGTAGGCAGTCTAGTGCTAATTCATTTTCATTTTCTCTGGTTTCACTCTTGATAATTGCTTCATTTATCATGTATGTAATACCAGTTTCAGCCCTTATGAGAAATATACTGTAATTGGTTTGAGCTGAATTCTTATTTTTTTTAATTTGAGATGCTGATATAATTGTTAAAGTCGCAAATATTTTGTGACAGGTACTGTGCAGATTATCATAATGAGATGTTAGACAGAGAAACAGATGCTTGTGAACTTTAAGCTGGCTCCTCACCCTTCCATCCTGCTTATTTCAGCATTTTTTTTTTCATTGCATGTTGCTTCTAAGGAGCTTGCCATCTTTTTCTTTACTGAGGAATTCGAGCTCTCTGACCCAATTAAGTTTGAAACATTGCCTGTCAGTAGAAAGTTATTTCCCCTTTAATTCTGAGGCTCTATTCTTAGATACTTATTTTAGCCACTCTTAATGGTAAGAGCTAATTAGATATTTTTTCATAGTCTTTGTAAAAAAAATATTGAATGATTGGGTAGGGAGTATGGAAATCTGAGTCCATATTTGCCAGTGTTTGCATTAGAGATGTGATATTCTGTGCCGCTACATTTTTTTTGTTTTTAATTAAGTTTAGTTTTTGTTATTTTCTCCGGCTTTTATGCCGGGGAAACAAAGAAACCTTCATTATGAATAAACTCTTTCAGCCCTTCATCCCCTTCATCATCACAGTATATGCACGAACACTGGATCGCAAATATAGGGACCGCAAAAATTTATGGCACACTGCAGATAAATATTAGCCTGATGCCGATTTTGTCTGATAAATCGGTGCGTCCACAGTCGCTCAGTGTCCCCGAATAAGAGATACACCGTTTCTACAACCGTTAAGGAAAGTCACCTTCTACTCTTTCACTTTGGATTGGACAATCAAAAGCTGAATAAACAATAACGGCTAGTCAGTCAACACTCAGTTATATAATAATAGTTATATTTAATGAGACTGGGCTTTGGCGACGCCATTGCCAGCAGCTCTAAGCATCTTTTATGTGCCCTCTTGTTATTAAAATGAATGGGTATGACCAAGTGACAGCAGGGCGGGCGAGGTCAATGCAGTTCACATGATTGCTCCTTGATTATGAGACCTACAACAGGTGGAGATGAGACTACTCATTTTCTGCTTACTTGAGTCTCCCCAGAAACTCTTTTAATCCTTAATAGCTATATTTACATGCACAGAAGCCATTTATCTGCTACTTCACTGACAGAGGCTTTTTTAAAATGTGGGTAAACGTTTTGACATGATTTAATTCAGGAGGGAATGCTTTGTTCCCACATAGGATAACTTTATGCGGTTTGAATGAACAAGAGAAGAATTTAGGCTTATGTAAGGGAAACAAGAACCATCCCCGTAACTGCTCTGTTGTTTGCTTTGATAGTGGAAATCAAGGATGCCACTTCACCACTGCTATTACTGAAACATTTAAGATTATTGCCTTCGATTATTTTTCCGAATATACCGTAAGGATGAGAAAGCGGGTGAAGAACCTGACTTTCTTCTTCCATAAATTAATTGTGACTTTTAAACATTTTACTACTGAGATACCGAGATTCACAAGTGACAGTAATGATATACGGCAAAATGTAATCATGGCATGGAAATTATTTAATGCAAGGGGAGTTTAATATTTTTAATAGTATAAGATAATAAAACATCTTCTAGAGTAGGTTCCAGGTGCAGCATTTTTATGCTCTCAGTCACGGTCATAATGCCTCTGAAATATTCATGTCTTTGGCATCCTTATATGACATTCTTCCCATTGCAAAGTTAATTCAACAGATAAAAAAAGAACATCCATTCATCTTTTAGGTTGCAAAAAATTTAAAGTACCCTCACATGAGCTAATAGGTAGGTTTTATACCAAATTTAATCTCTAATTCTTATCCATGTCTTTCCCTCTGCCCTAGAGACAAAGGATAGGTCTGAGATGGCCACATTGAACCCTGACACATCTTACTCTTATTGGGTAATGGCTTGAGACAGGCCATATTGACTCGCCTGACTGATGTGGCCCCACAAGGTTTTCATTACAAACCATCCAACTTACTAAAAGGCCTTTTATATTAGCCGGGGCTCTATCTCTATTTGAGAGACATTTTTGTAATAACTATTTGAGGGGAAGTAACATTGCCTTATTGAACCGTGGGTTAATTCAATAGCAAAGTGTTGACTGAACCTCTGGCTCCTGCTGCTGCTGATGACCTGACACCGCAAGTATCGATATCACAGTAGCACAGGAAGTGGTCGTCATTTTTGTTACTGCAAAAAAAAAAAATAAAAAAATTCTGATGTACTTGTGTAGTTGTCAGTGTCACGGGGATGTTGGAGTCAGCAAAGGTGCATGTGGTATCTGAACAAGTGATGTCACAAGGCTCCTGAGCTGTTATCATCTGAGAGGTCTGCTTGTTGTCAGGAACTACTGCTCATTCAAAAACTTGAGACGCTCCACTTCCTCGGGTCCCCAGAAATACACCCACCGAGCTGGAAGTAGATTGCACGAGTGATGGACGGACATTACACGTTATTAGATTGGCTCAGTTTGTGTCTCAGGACGTATTCTCTAATAGATACCTTGAAAAGTAAACTCAATAAGATTCAATTCCGCTATTGCTCAGAGAGATGTTATGAAATATAATGCGATATATTACAGCATGATTTAATTAAAGGTGTCCCAGGCACCGCTTGCAGCCGCATGCTGTTTTTCAAATGATTCCACTGTCAAATTGGCTCGCTCAAGTGTCAGTGCATTCGCAGAGACTACACACAAAAATTTGCTCCCTGGGCCGGTAGAGTTCACCGTACCTTTTTGTTTTTGCAGTACAAAAAAAAAAAAAAATTGCTTGCAAATGTGCATGTGTTCAAATCACACAGTGGAAATCCTGAATTCTTTGGATACTGCCGCACATTTTGTTGCGATATGACCTAGCATTTCACGAGCCGCACAAAATGATTGATTGCGGTTATAACAAATCACGTTCTTCGAGATTAAACTTTGTCGGTTTAGCGCTGACATTTAATTTTCTGTGCGTTCTCTCTGATGTTGTATGTTTTTAGAGTTTAACCTACACTTAAATGTTTTTGCTGGCGCCTAAACAGAACAGACTTCTAACATCACTGCTCAATTTAACATTTTTAAAATGGAAAATATGTTCCTTTGCAGAGCGCTAGGCAGTTGTTTTTTTTTTTAGTTCAAGGAGACGTCAAAGATCAAAGTAAAATTACTTCTGGGGCTTATAGCATAGTAGCAGAGGGAAAGACGGAGAGAGACAGAGATGAAGTGAAACGGCAATTGCAACCAAATGCACGGCTCAGTAATGTCTGTTGTAAATCTTGTAATATTTACGTTTCTAGTCATGTGATTCAAATTTTTTATAAACAGACAAATCGCATAAACTGCAGGCGAAAGAAAGTCTTAAAATACCAGCAGGCAAAATGCACAGTGTGCAAATGATTGTTGTTTAAACTCACATTTGAAATTTTTATAGAGGGGGAAAAAAAGGTGGCTCTCAAGTGCCTAGACTCTAGAAAATGACCTGTGCAGTCATATTATTAGTATAAATTGTGTATCATGCTGCATGAATGTCAAGTCACTTTAGCTTTGTAAAACACTTTCTTTCAATTGAGGTGTGATTAAATTTGAAAGTTTCTTTAGCAGGAGTTACAGCAGCACTCATCCTATTTGAGTCTCAATCTACAGCACAGCGTGAAAAGACTGGAAAGTGCAGTCACAAATGTTTTTGTTGTTGTTGTTGTTTTTTTTTTTTTTTTTTGAAAAAAGCACATGAATGGAACAGGTATGATTGTTTAAAGCATGTTTGGTAATAAAGCTGAGAGACTGAAGGTATTAATGAGACAAACATATATTTGGTCTCTTTCCCCCTCTCAGCACCCTAATTGTAGGAGGCATTTTTGTAGAGAGTCCCTGGAGGAAAATTGTAGGCGCACTCTAACTCCTGGGCAGTCTGATCCTATTACCTGTCTCCATGCTAACATCAGCTTCAATCAGCAGGTAGAGCACTACCACATATTCCCCTCATTCTGCTGCGCTTGTGTCTGAAAGGTCTGACATTTTGTGCAGAGGAGCTGGGATGGCTTTAAAATAAAACCCATAAACCGTGTAGCTTCTAGTTTTACGCCATCAGTCATTATTTGTTTTTTTTCTTTTACATTAAGGGCATCAGTAAAGTTAGTCCTTGGGTAATAATGAATGCATTTTCCTAACTTGGCAATTCCTGTTTCAATTATAGATTGCACCTTTGATTATCGCGTTCTTCTAGTTTATTGCTCTTTGTCTGTCTCACATTTCCTGGATATGAAAGAAAAGTTTCTCTTTTGGAGGACAAGAATAATTGTGAGTTAGATAACGTTTTTTTTTTTTTTACTGACCTGCCACACTACATTGGTCAGAAAGCTCATGAAAAAAATCTCAAAACACTCTTTTGCTCATGTTACGTAAAGCTTAAATAATACAGAGTTGGAAGAGGCTCGTCTGAAGAGGTGAATCTGCTATGGTCTACAATCTATATTTCCCTCTTCATGATTTCTTCAAATCCCTCCATTAATCAGCGACTCCCTTCTATAAAATATTAAATCTAGATATAGTTGTGAGCACTGGAGCAGAACTACTCAGCTTTCCCTCAGCCCTCTCCTTTGTTATCTGGTGCTTACTTGGCATAGTCATCCTGGATAGTTCAAGACAAATGGACCAAGTGGCAGACCAAGTAATCAGCTTTGAATTTCAGGTTTGAAAGGGTGAGGTTTAATTAAATTGACTTGGTCTGATAAGAAGTTTAAGTCCAAGGTTAGCTTGAAGAATGAATGAGTAAAAATCATTTTTCCACAAAGGCAAATTAGAATACAACTGCTGGGGGTATGAAAGGGTATTTTTCTTCTCCACCTATTGAATATTTTTACAGTGATAATGGCAGTAATGAACCAGACTGATATTTTATGTCACAGATTGAATATTATACCTGAGCACGTCTCCTTTTAAGCAGATTTTTAATAAGGTGCTTTTGTTGCCCGTGTGCGTGCATGCGTAAACGCAGCCGGCCACGAAACAAATAACTTCATTGCGGTTATTAGCTAGACAATGTGCTGCGTTTCATGAGAAAATGCATTTCTCAGATGGGCTGTCTTGAAAATATATGGCTTCTCTCTCTCCGTGCAGCGATGAGTCAGTTAGAACCATAATGAAGTTATTTTTCCTCAGAGTGAGAAATTGGAGAAAGAAAGGGAAATCAATAGTGATATCTTGAAGCTAGAGTCTGCCATCTAATCTCTCAGTGGTACTGGAAGTGCTTCATTTGGCCTTTTTGATGCTTCCCCACCCACTCTCTGCTCACAAAAACACCTACTCCCCAGTGTTTCTTAGAAGTAAACATGCATAAATGGACCTCATACATGCTCAAAATATCAGCTTACTCATGCAGCTGAAATTTAGAGAATTTTTAAATGAAAGTTTAGCACAGACTGAGTGCTAAAATACAATTCTCCCACCATGTTTTGCTTAGTTAACATGTCTTCACTGCATTCATGTTAGCATCCAGCTGCAAAATGTTCTCTCAAAGTATTTTTTACACACCTCTAGAGCAGTGTGTTTGACCTGACGCAAACATGCAGACCCTGTCCGCTTTTATTGATTAACCCCATCTCACACATATTGGCTGCATCTGGTTACAACGCTGCGTTAGCTAAGAAATGTAGATCAGGAGTAATGGATAAAAGCCCGTCAAAGCACCTGCACATGCGATGTTAATGCTCTGCTTCACATGATCCAGCAGCTGAAAGGGTGAGTCTAAAGGCCGTGAATCAATCACACGCTTTCAAGCAGAAAGATCTTTGGCTTTTCACGTTTGCCGGCCTTTATTTCAGTGCAAGAATGGCCCGAGTTGTCTTGGTTCTCTACAAACCATAAAGTGGAACCACGGTCTCGTTGTGCACGTCTGAGGAGCGTCTGCGCTGAGCTGAGGCAGGCAGCCGGTTCCAATGCAGCCTTTAAGCAACGTGACACAAAAGACTTGCAGATTCTCTCTTAATCTTTGTGGCAGGAGTAGCTGTGGTTTTGAAAGACGGCGACGACAATATGATAAGAAAGCTTTCCAAGAGGCTGAGAATATGGATGCAAAAGCCTGTTTTTTTTACCCAAACACTTCCACCTTTGAATTTGACTTTCAGGATGAATACACTGCAATTGTGTAGTCAAGCACTCCATCACTTGACACCCATATCATCAACTGCAGCCATCGTAGTGCACCTATATAAAACGTGCTGAAAAGTAACTTTTGACTGCCCCCCTTTGGAGTCTTTAAAGCGGGGTTGGGAAAAAAATTCTTGGCCTTGTTTCTGGCTGTTCTGCAAATGCAAGCCTGTTCAGATGGCGGAAAGACTGATTGAATGGCTGAAAATCCTACAGGATTGCTATTCCAGTATTGGCAGCAACTGCTTACACTGCAAGGCAACCCAAAAAAACAAACAAAAAAAAACTGAAGATGGACTGGAAGACTCTGAAAAGAAACACAATAGTGTCTGTATTGGCAAAGGCTTTCAGAGATTGCATAATGAATACGTCAAGCTTCCAATATAAGACCATGGTGACTGATTCTGCTGTGTGACAGCCAGAGAGCTTAGTACATTAGAGTACAGTGTCGCAATTACAGGGGGTACAGGGGTCCTTGCTTACGTTTTTTTTTTTGACTGTGAAAACTAAAATTATCATGCTATTGTTAGATCTGAAAATGTTAAAGTATGGATGATGTCCTTGCACCTACTATTAGATTGCTTATGGCTGTTTTTTGCCTTTTCTTCTTAGTGCAGCTCTCAGTAATTTCACTTGATTTCTAACCCAACGAGCTATCCTTTATGTGCCCTTTATGTGCAAACTAAATCTTATCAGCTAATGTCTCTGTTTATAGTATCTTTATAATGGTTAGTGTCTGGGTTGTAGTGATATGGGTCTACCTCAGGGTTTGTTAAAAATAGTGATAACTAATACTGATAGTGATCCAAGACAAGCCTGTTTGTCAGGAGAAGTGACGTTATGGCAGGGTGCAGAATATCAGAAAGCAAATTTCAAGATATCCTTATTCAGATATGCAGTGGTGAGGAATAGCCACCTGTTCCAATATGTGCTTTGCTGATTAATGGTTTGTGGAGTAAAAGGAATAAAAGCAGTTGGATATCTGAAAGGTCATAAGTTCAGTTTTTACCATCAATCTCTCTCTACAGTCTTTAGTACAAAGAGAAGTGACAGAGTGGTACACAAAGATACCCTAATGTAAGGAATTGAACATATTTCATACAAGGACTGCTCTTGATCGTGCTTTCCTGAATTCTGTGCAAATTAGTCGAGGAATGGCTCACTCGTTTGCTCCGTTTCAATGTCCCGCCTGTTTTTAGCGGCCATAATCCATCCTCAGTCCAAACCCTCTATTGGCACAAGAGTTTTGAATGTACATTCCTCTCTCTGCAGGAGATGCAGGAAATGCTTCTTTTTGCAGAAATTAGGAAATGCAAACAGGAAGCACAAAAGAAAATGTTCCATTTTTTTTCCCCCCACAGGGAAACTACAGAAAAGTATCTATTTATGCATAGTCAGGGCAAGATCATACAATATTCATGTGAAAGTACATTCTTTATCTACCGCGTGTACAGGTGTGGACACCAAATACAAATCGGACACTTTGTTACTAAGATCAAACATTTGCTCCCTCATTCAGTGTGATGTGCTTTTCATGTTCCTCATAAAACCAACACGCAAGAACAACAAACAGCCTTTAATTAAAATGGCTCACTGTGCTTTCCCCCCCAAATCCAGTTTTATTCTACATTCTCTATTTACGCGAGACAGCTTGCTGCTGCTGTTAGTTTCTCACCTCGCGCCTTGTGTGGTTAACCTAACAAGCAAAAGTCGCCATAAAGCCACGTGAAAGGTGCCCGCGGACACGGAGAGCTTTATCTGCTTTCACGCGCCGAATTGAGCGAGAACCGTGTGACTAATTACTTGACAAATAATTTACATTCAGACGGTGACAGTTGGTGTCCGCACATTCATCAGAAGCAGAGTGACACAAATGAATGATATCAACCAAAGCAGGATTACTCAGCTCAGAAGGAGTGCACTCCAATCAGAACAGGCAGCCTCCTCATTACTGATTAGGTCCACAAGCTGTCAGCTACATGTTGTTTTTGAGCCAGGTAATATTCACGTCAGAGCGGGACTAATAGATTCACTATTTAGTCCAGTGACAGTTTAATTTCTTAACTACCGTTAATGGAAATATCAGGCATTAAATTGATTATTTAGCACAAAGTGTTATTTTTATTAAAACACAGCCAAATATATTTCTGTCAAAGTGTATTTCTGTTAAAATTACTGAAATGAAAATAGAAGGGAATGAGGTAGGCGAAGCAATCAGCTTGAAGGCTTTACTCTAGCAGTCACTGCCCATATTAACTTATTTCAAGGAGGCAAGGCTGTCAGATTTTTCTGCACCTGTCCCATAAACCTGTCATATCTCTCAAGCCTTGTTTTTCAAATCTTGATGACGTATCAGTGGCCGAGGAGCTCATACCTACTCTGGATGTCAGGGTGATGTAGTAATGAATCAAGCAGAGGAAATGAAATGAATGAGTGTAGAGCTGAATAGTGCACATTACTATGTGCCAGTCCTCAGTTAAAACTCCATGCCCCCGGGGAGATTTCAGACAGTCAGTGAAGTTCTCTTCCCTAACTCTCTTTCCTCTGCATTTTTCACCCACTTCACCTCTTCACTTCTGTGGATGCTTGCTCTCACAAAGTTTCTCAGATTCAGGTCAGAGGGAGCTGACAGTCTGCCTTTGGCAGCTATTAAAGTAAGGTTCAGTGGATAAAGGCCTCCAAGGATAGCCATCCATCAGGGAGGTAAAAGTGGGAGCACTCTGTTGTGGGCTCTCATTAGAAAGGTGACAATCACCCAAAGTAGAATTACTAAGTCTAAATGCTTTGACCTGCAGAGTCTCAGTATTTTAAGCTTTAGATCTCACATTTTTCCTCCTGCTTCCAACCCAGTGGACTATACATTTGAATGTCATTATGGTCCAATCCACTGAGCTCCACATCCCTGTCTCCTAAGAGCTCTATGCCTTTCCTGGGGTTCTTGAGGACTTTGCTTCTCTACCCACGGGAAGAAGGTGACTCCTCCTTCTTTTCCCTCAGGCCACATGTTAACTCAGCTTCTCGACCTGACTAAACTCAATTTCTTCCTCCACTGCTTCGAACTGCCGCATCAGAATAAGGTGCGATAGAGCCAGAGCGTATTCCCAGTGGCCAGATTTGCATACTGTACAAAAATCCACTGCTCTTAGTCGTTTCAGAGGTCTGTACCTCAGCTTCTTTCATTGCTCTAAACGGTCTTTTTCCTTTCCGCCTTCACTTGTCTATAGCTCTTTTCAGCAGCAGATTGTATGTGAACTTGAAGTAATGTGTTTTTGTATGTAAAGGCTATCCGTGACTGTACCAGTCATACCACCAGAACAGGAAGGAGGCTGGCAAGCAAACAGCAAAACAGGATGTAAGCCAATATGTGTAAACAGTTTCTGCAGGTGCTACATTGGACTGAAAATGTCTCCTGGCCACTTGCCTGGGAAAACCCCAATTAACAGCTATGCTTTGTGTATGTTTCAAAATGGCTAAAGTCAACAGGCATTTTATGTAGCAAAAGATGGCCAGGCTATTACCAAAGGCAGCCGTGCAATATAACTGATTCCCTCAGCTATTCAGTGCTTGTAAGTCCAATCTGCACGCAGTGCGTAGGTGATCTGACAGCCCGAGCCATAGACCTCAACTTAATCTTGACGGATCATTACAGCACAGTCTGTTTTAATATGATTTTAATGGACATGGGATTACTGTTTGTGTTTTGTTTTCTGTTGCCAGTGCTTTGTAAAGGCATTTATATTTGATGGATGTTTTGATGTTCTCACCTTTATTGTATGTGTCTAATATAATTTCAAAAGGAAGATACCTTTGAAGGAGGCAGAGAGGCATCCTCTGAGGCAAAAATAAACTTGATAAAGCAAAAAGGCTAATTTGATTCCAGCTGAGGAGCTATCAATTTTGTCAATCTCTTTGGGTTCCTGAGAAAGAAAAACACATTTTATTTGTGTCCGAGCAAACACTCGGCAGAGAGCAGCAGAGCAGCAGAGACTGCAAGTAAAATAACGGGTAACTTATAATAGGTATTTAAGTAGAAATAAAAGTAGTTATCAAAAAGAGTAAAAACTATCAAATGGCTATACATGTATGTTTTTTGGTTTTTTTTGTAAACAGACTTCACAGGCACGACTGTTCTACTTCCCACTTCATTTATTTGATATGATTTTGATTGACAAGTGAACATATACCTGCACTTGTGTGTTAATTTTGTGATGAAATATCACATCATCATCTCCCGATTAGATAATCTACAATGTGTAAACCAAGACAATATTGCTAGTTTTTATCTCTCACTGAGAATCCCATGTGAAAATTTCATTCAAATTATACTCTATTAATGTTAATTACACTTAATTTTAATTACTTTACTTGTTGTCTCCACTATTGTATTACATTAAGATCTGGAAATAAATTAACAAAATGAAGAAGCAGGGGCATATCTATTAAATCTGGAGTGTCGACATGTTATTACAGCGTCATTAAACACTGACAAAATTAGAGAATAATCAGATTACAGAGGTGGCCAAAATCATTCTAATTCTATTGAACATCTACTGGCATCCACATCCTTCATCAGAGTAAAGCACAACTGACAGTGTAACGCACAACTGTGTGATACACATTTATAGATTCTATAAGGAGCCATCTCTTTTGATCTGTCTCGATTCCTTACGATGATCATGTCGTATGGATGTTGCTTTGGCACGCTCCAAACCGGAAAACAGCTGAACAAACACAACAAAGAGAACAAGCTGTCGGTGCTGCACCCAAACTCACAGGTTAACCAGCCTGATTGGGTATCTGTGCAGTGTGCCAGAGCAGGCATGATAAACAAAGAGCCCACCTCATACCAAAAGGCTCTGCTGCTGACATCTTGGGATGGGACACCACCTCAGAAGTCCAGATTCCATACTTTGTTGGGGCAGAGCTGTTCGGATAGCATAAAGTGGGCCTACGCAATAATAGGTAGTTGGTTTTAAAGTTGTGGTTCATCACGTAAACCTATGAGAAAGCGAGGCATTTCTGAAGACTATGCATTATTAGAATATGAGTCACGAACTGTCTGTTAAATAAAAAGCTTGCTCACTTCTTCGCTTGTACCTGCAAAGATGACGTGCGCTTCAGACATAATCAAATATGCTCGCAGAAAATGAAAGAAGTTGCGAGTTTAATTTGCTTTCTACTTTTAGTCTCTTCGTCAGGCTACATGAATGATCATTTTTAATACAGTTGCCAAGATACACAGTTTCAGTTTTTCTCACAGCACTGTACCATTGTTTTGAAGCACAACATACTGTGTGCGCATATATAGCTGCTTATTAGCGATAACACAGCAGACGCACTTCCTGCTCTCTGCCGGTTCAGTGGCGGCGGAGTTCTCTGATGTTGTGACCTCACACCAGTGTTCACAGCCAGAGTTCACTGTGCTCTGCGCCGTGGTCTGTCTGAAGACCAGACTACAACACTAGAGAAATGAAACAGGGAATCTTGAGTACTCTGTTTATCTGAATCTCCCACTCTAGTTTCAGCAATTATTCTGCTATAACAGAAGCATAATGGAGCATGGCTGCAATTGGATAACAATGCCATCAGACCTTGGATCAACAGACCGGTCTCAACAATGGAACGTGCATGACGGCATACAGATATATATAGACTAAAAGTAACATGGTGCCTCAAAAATTACCTAAGTAAAGGAGCATATGTTATATATTGCTACCGACCTCTGATTGTCAGTGGGAAGCTCTGAGTATCCAGACGAGCATGAATGATGACTGCAGTCTTTAGAGTTAGACCTCACAGAGTGTGTGTATATTTATATGTAGACGAGGAGGGGGGTAGTGACACGATATGGAAATGGTAGCAACAGGAGTCTCCTAAACACACATTCGCTCGCAGCATGGGTGGTGGTCCCCGGTGCACTCATATTTTTACAGCTGGACTCTGGATCCCATGGCTACCACAGATGCTTCATAGCACTCTTTGAAGCTGCCAGCTGCATATTTCACCTAAGGATCTCTTTTGCTCAAGCCACAATGCAATTTAGTCACTGTAAATTGCTGAATCATAATTTGGTCTGTTAAATTGGCTTGTTCATCATTCACAAAAGTGAAACAAGCTCAAACTGCTGGCCGCAGGCTTTTTTAAATTTTTTTTATTAAGTTACAGTTTGAATTGCTTTGTAATGCAATTCAAAAGGACGTGTTTGAGCTTGGATTTGCTCATTGATCCCCCTGAGAAATGATGCTGCATCACCTTCCTGATATCTCAGTGTGGGTGTATACCTGGGTGCAGGCTTCTGTATATAACAACCTCTCATGCTGTCTCTTTCAATAAGATTTGATTGCAGGCAAGGCAGACTGAGATGAGCTCGTAAGAGATTAAAGTTTAGTGTATTTGATTGTTTTTCTTCTGTGGTGGGACTTTTAAAATGGGCCTGACCAGATGAGTTCAGTCTGAATTAGCCTTAGCAGGAGGGAGAGAAGGGGCGCTGAGAGGGTCTGCAGCTAATCCCAGGATATTGAGCAGGATTCCTAGGATGAGGCTTTGCTCCTTTGCTTTCCCAAGTGTGACGGCGGGGTGTGCGCGGGGGGTGAGGGAAGAGGGTGGATTTGGGATCTCTTTCTCTTCACAGTCCCCATTGTGAGTAGAGTTTTCACAGTTTAGGGGCACAGTGTCTGGGATTCTCTGTCCACTGAAGTGAGTCTTTTTTGGGGGGGGAAACGGCCAAGCAGTGGTAGCCTCTGAGGATTAGGCCCACCGGGATAATCAGGATCAATTCACAGTGTCCTCGAAGGGGGTCTTAGTCTATGTCCAACAAAGTAGGAGATAGGACGCCACTGTCCTGTGTAGTTGCTGGCTCTGCCCACATCCCCCTCATATCCTAATGACATTAGCTTCCCTCTTCTTCACTGTGTATAACCCCTCAACTATGACACCTATTCAGATTCTGCATTAAATTATCTGGCTTGGGTTAATATAAAACTGGTTCCCTGGTCAAAAAAGATAAAATTCTGCAGTGAAAAGGTGGATGATTCTGCATATTTGTTACATTTTCCCTTGTTTAAAAAGAACAAGTTGCAATAAGTGGATATTCGGACGGTGAGAACCTTCTGTTTTCCTCAGGAAAGTTTTGTGTTGTAGTTGACTGGACCTAAAGAGGAAAAAAACAACAACAAAAAAACGGATGCCATGTTGTTGGCAGCCACATGTGCTTTTCATCTTATAATTCATACCTTTTTATATCTTCACAGGCAAACTCCCTTGAAACAAAAGCTTAGGAAGTGGGTGAAACTGAATGAGACAGTCTAAAAGCATGTGCGCGAAAGGTTACACTGACGCACATGCATATCCAGGTGGTGCAGCCATTCTCTCTTCACATAACGCACACACTTTGAGAGGTAAAGCAGGATGTACACCTTTTTGTTAGCACAATTGATTTTGCTTCCGCATCTGAAACACACCCTTGGCACAAACTTGGCAAAAAAAAAATGTATTAACAATTAAATTTTCTCAGAGAAAGGCAGCAAGCTCTTTTCTTTGACTCTGTTTTCTATCATATCTACAGTAAGACCCTCCACGAATGCTGTTTTCCTTGTGCTGTTACTAAGATACGAGCGCTAACAACCATAAGTATGCGGGCGAGCTGGTGCGTAACTCCAGCACGCGCGCAGACAGAGCAGTTCACTGCACAAAGGCCAACAAATAAGCGCTTTCATATCTACCCTCCCCCTCTTCTTTGGGACAGTTGAGGAGTTGAATGGAAAGCAGGGCTTGGGGTGTGGGGGGTCACTGGGTAGTATAGGGAAACCAGTGTTAGGGACATTGTGTTGCAGAATTCCACGGCTTTGTGTTCTCGTTCTTTTTGCGTGTTGTGATGGAATCAGGGTGGCTTTGAAACCTTGTTTGTTCTTTCAGCATCTTTGTCAGCATTTATTTGTCACAATTTTCAGTGATAATCATAGTTTCTCAGACCCTAAGAAAATAACAATGCTCAAATATATTGTTCTTTTGTAAGGGTGGCATGTGGCATTTGCTGGTTGTTCATGGTCATCTATCTATCTATCTATCTATCTATCTATCTATCTATCTATCTATCTATCTATCTATCTATCTATCTATCTA
>JAVDPK010002267.1:371667-401522 GCA_034780415.1 Cichlasoma orientale | reverse complement strand
AACAGTCCAGTTTAGCTTGTGTCTTTTTAAGGTGCTTAGTCCAGCCTTCTCTGATCAACCGAAAACTCACTCACTAACTTAGATTTAAGGACTGTACTTGCCACTCTCTCTGGAAGCAAAACCAAAGTATTGCCACACATATTTTAACTGAGATCACACACTAACATTAGCCACATTAGCCTAGCAATACGCTACAGTTTTCCTATTGCTGTGGGCACATCGTCATTACAAATAAAAGTAATTCATTGGGAACGTTGCTAACAACTAGTTATTAGCATACCTAATTATGGCTGTTGCTTGTTAACCTGTCATTTCTGATATGCGGCACTTAAGCCAGATCAAAGCAAAAGAAAAAGCTTGCTTTCATCGATATTGGAATAAGAACATCAATAAAGCTGTACAGTCAGTACAAGAACATGCTGATTGCCAAGCGGTCCACCTCCATTCAGAAAATGATGAAAGGAAAAAGTGGAAAAAAACATTTGAACAAAACAAACAAAAAAAAGAAAAAAAAAACTGGAGGGGTTCTTCCCCCAAACACATCATTATACTTCCATACATTTGCTTCTGGTGAGCTTTCTGCTTTTATTGGTTTGGTCACATGGAAAGCAGAGACGCCAACCAACTGATGGGTTGTAATCTGATGCAATCTGCATGCCTGGTGACAGCTTTTCAGTAAGATGAAATAGATATCTCGTACAGAATAGAAACCTTTCATCACTCATCATCCAGTGGTATATATATCCAGCTGTTCGCTTCTGTCTTTTCTGTCAAAAAGTCTGCTTGTTGTAAAGCTGACAACACTGCTGCTTGCAACACTGCTACATTTACAGAACCAGCTTAGATTTTGGCTTCACGCCTGCTCCTGACTAGGCGTAAAAGTTGCAGCGAGAAGAAGGCTTACGCCGAGATGATGCAACTGTCGTGACTCTAAGTTCAGACTTCCCAAGAAAGGCCTCGCTTGCAGCCAACCCCTGGGTCTTTAGCTCCTCAGATGCTGGGAGTGCATGTAAACTTTTGCGCTCACCCTTGCATCCGACAAAACATTTGGCGTGCTTTGTGAGCCGTGAGGTGTTTCAGGCAGTTTAGGAGTCTTTTTGTGTGGGAGCGGATGGTTTCCTTTCTGCATGAACAAGAAGGATGGGAAAACACCTCCCCCCCCCCCTTTTCTGTAAATTTTGGCTTCTTTCTATAGCTTGACACATGATGATTTCTAAAAAACAAAAATCTAAAAGCTTTAAACCCGCCCAAATTGTATCTCTGTTTTGTAATGCAATGAAATGTGTGTAGGCTACTTTACTATTATTACTAAGTGGGACTATTTTTTGCTGTTCTTATTCTTACATTTTTTGTGTGTTATTGTACAACATACTGCCAAATATTAGATTTTTTTTATACATACAAAGATTTTTTATAGAATTTCAGCAGCTTGTAGGTGTGAGTTTGATTTGCCTGGTACACGTTGCCATTATAGGTATTGTGCGTTGGTAGTTACAATTTCAGAACAGTAATACACAATCAATTTGAAAAGCTTATGCATGGGGTTTTGAGCTAATCAAAGAGCACTTTAAGGACAAGGTGTACGTGCCAGAGATTTCATCTTGAGAAGCTGCTACCGTCTCTTCTTCTTTATTTGTTAGAACAGCGTTTGCAGGCGGGATTAACTGTAGCCAAAAAAAGCAGTATCCATGCTTTTCCTGTACACTCACATAAGAAGACACAGTGTTAGAGCAAACACCTGTAAAGCTGTGCTCTGATCCTTTTTTTTCCCTCCTCCCTCCAGCTGGCCTTGATGTTCTTGCTGAGGCCAGACGCACTCTCACCCTGGTTTTTCCATGTTGGCAGAGACTTCTTTGCCTCTTTCAGGAGAGCACGCTCACAAACATCACTGACTCCTAGGGTAGTAAGGCTTCTGCGGTTTCACTTGCATTTTGGCCCACCTTCTCATCAACCCTTATGCAAACCAAAATTGACTCCATAATTTATCCCAGCCAATCCAACAAGAATGTAAATAAAGAACAAAAGTTGCCTGTTCTACACATTATCAGAGGGCCTCTTCGGGAACAGAGCTCTCTTAAAACTGATCCGGCAGCAGGCGTGACCCTGGCCATTTCTCTCCACTCCACTTTCTAAAGCAACAGTACGAGGCAGTGCGCCATAGTCTGTGCATTGCTCTTATCTCACATTGGCAGACACAGGGTCTCCCCGTAGTCTGGATTTCCGTCTGAGCCAGAGCTCCTGTGGCTTGACTGTTTGTCTCATCTGCACTACCATCTCCTCCTTCAGCCTGGCACAGACTAATTGACTTTAAATTGTCTTTTTTGACCTCTTACAATGAAGTGTACCTTTTTGAATGTGTCTGCCGTACCAAGTGCCTATTAAAAAAGCATCACCCAATAAAATGTATGAACAACTGATGTTAATTAATATCAGAGGTTTATTGTGTGTGGTACAGGTCCCGGCAAGGCTCTTAGCACTTGATAACCATTTAGCCATGCAGTTTGAGTGCCAGTTTAGAGGCTGAGACTAATGAAGCTCATCGGCTAAAATGAAGCAAGTCCGTGAAATAGCCTCATCAGGTACATTATCCCAACACAATCAGAGCATTAGCGCTTTCATTTGGACCCAGCATCACGCTCATTTTTTGAAGACCATCAAAATAACAGGACTAAAAAATTAATTATGAAAATATAAAGAACTGCTCATGAAATCTGCATAAAACATCACCGAAAAATGTAATGTGGGCTGCGTACTGATTGCTGTATTTAATAATTACACTGATTTCCTTGTGAATATAATCGTTAGTCCTTTGTTATTTTCTGTTTACATAACATCCTAATGGTCAGAATTCATAAAAGCTAGATAGCTCTTATTATTTACTGGTACCAAAACACAAGTTTTTCAGCATGCACAAAAAAAAAAAAAAAAAAAAAGAAAAAATGTTTGAGAAACCTTAATATCAATAACATTCCAGTATTTATGTACACTGATGCGTATACTGCAGTTTGACTTTTAAATGCAGCATTTCATGAACACAAATTTTTGAGAAACAAAATACTGATATAAAAATATATGTTAGAAAGCATTACTGCAGACAGTGAACATACTCTAATATGGAATGGCTTTATTGAATAATGCCATATTTACTCTTTGGCCTTTTTGCAGCTTTATGTGATTTATTCAAATGTTTAACCAAGGTGCAGTGCACCTATTTCCATTTTGCAGTTTGCTTGGAGGTGCAGTTTTCATCATTTTGGATAAATAGTTTATATGGGTTAATGATTTTTATTATTTTTCACCAGTATCAAATAGCCACAAAATCAATCTTCCTTTTGAAGTCAGTTTTTTTTTTTTAATCTGATATACAAAGTTTTGAAAAATACATTGTTTTGAAATGCGAAAATGTTTTGACAGGGGAGTTAACCTCTACTCTGCTCATTTCACCAGCAAGGTTTTTTCCTGCATAGAGGAGTTTTTGGTACCCTGCAAAGAGGTTTTAGCCGGAGGCAAAAGAATATCACTAGAATGTCAACAACTTTTGTTTACCAGTGTTGTTAATTTAGTCAAGCATAACAGAAACATTCTTACAATTCTATCAGATTAGGTAACACAGGCTGACTGTCCTTTATGCCTTTATGCGATTGTACTATCGTTTGTAGCCCCCCCCCCCCCCCAAAAAAAAGGTTCATTGTGAGCCAAGAAAACCCCAGACTAACAGCTATCCAGTAACATCTGGCCACTGTGTAGTGCAGATTAGCTGAGGGGATCTCATTTGTGTGAATATAACACCCATCCAAGCAACACGGCATTAACTTAATGGTGAATACTGTGCAACAGTAGGTTTTAATTCATTTTATTAAAATTAAATTGATTTGTGAATGAATTAGTCACTGAGGGCCTAATGAGTAACACCATTCACAAAGCACAATGTCATGCATTGAAGTAAGGTCACCTGTCTCTCTCAGCTCATTCGCTGTTCATTTGCCGTTGCTAGTGAACGCTGATTTTAGCAGCCTCTTGAATAGGTCACAATATACACTAGAAGATTAACAGACGTATAAAACATGAAGCTTGTGGTAAGAACCCCCGTGGAGTGTAATGTATTGCCAGCTTAACATTTAGAAATGTACATGCCTGGAGGATAAGGCCAGAATGACCAGCATTGGAGACGTTTGGTCTGCTACCCTTCATTCCTTTTCTCAGTATATCACAGGTTGCTTCATGCTTTCTAGGAACATCACCGTGTGTGTTTTACAGGTTTTTATTAAAAATAAGAAACCTTCATTTGTAATAATATCCAGATTTTTTTTCTTTAAACTCATGTACAGTCATATCCCTAGGTTGGTTTTGCATAGGTTGTGTACTGACACACAGAGTCATTTTTATAATATTCTTTTTCTATATTAGCAAATTTTTCAAATGTTATTTTACTTTTTTCCCCCCATAATATGCTGTTTGCATATCAGTATCTGCTCTGTTAAGTCAGCCAAAGAGGTTTTTTTTCTTGAAATTGGAGGGATGCGTCAGGAAGGGCATCCGGTGTAAAAATCTTTGCCAAATTGAATATGTGGATTCATCCGCTGTGGATGCAGGAAGCAGATGAAATATAAGATGGGTAGTTAGCAGCTTGTTAGGTATCTGTGACTTATTGGCAGTTGACACCTTACCTTAAAAGGCGGTTGGATATGTGCCACATTTGGGAGAACACTGTAAGAGTGTACTTCTTGCCAGGCTTTATGTGTTTAATGACTAACTGAACAGCAGGTAGTTGAGACCAATCAGTGTCCCATAGGCAGTAGTACCAGCCAATAAGGTTGGAGCTACTGATGTGTTTTAGGTATGGTGTTAGACAGATGGCCCATTTAATCATCTGCTAAGTAATTTCTTTGAAAAGGGCTACTTGCGAGTGCCTTTTAACTACAAAATTTTCTTACAATAATGATGATTCATCTCATCTCAGCTGGCCTATCTATGCCGACTGCTTGCTAGCTTTTAAAGCTCCTAAGGCAGCAGAAGCTTGTTTTTCCTTTTCTGGCCACACTTATCTTTTTTTTTTTATTATTATTATTCTCAGGGAATTTTTGAAAGTGCTTGCTCTTTTACAATTTTACAATAACCAGTGATGTAATTTTTCAGTCAGTAGTTGCAAAATTAGTAACCATTTCCACCACGTTCACTTACTTCTTACACTTGCAAAACCTAATTGAAAAGTCAGTCTTTTCACGTTTACCTTGTGGGTAACTGAAATCTACTAGCACTGGACAATTGCATGTAGAATTTTCCAACAGAAATTTTGTCCATCAGTCTGTATTACAAGTCAAAACAAGAGTAGCTGCCTCGGTGTTATTTTTGTTTGATGGGCTGATGATTATTTCTTTTCTTTTATAATCTCATCTCGCTGTCTATCTGCCGTGTGGTTTCTTTCTTTCTCTGTTCCTGTAATAGTTTTAATACCACCTTGACTGTATGTTGGTAGTATGAAAGAAGCACTCTAACTCTATTAAATACTCAAACACTAGAGCCTCGGAACAAAAGACGCCTTTGCCACAATCCCCCATGTTTCTGTCATTTCACAATGGCAAAGTGAGCAACCTTGCTCTTTTTCAGCAGCCTCTGCGATCTACTAAAAAAGCCCTGCTAATTGCTGTCTCTTAAATGACAAGCATCCAATGAGGCCCATTGTCTTGGTTGAGCGTCCGTCAATATTTCATCAGTTTGTTCTTCTGCTTGGCACTCTTTTGGAGTGTTGCCCTGAGACCTCTAATAATAATGTATCTTTCTGTTATTGTACGTAACCTGCTTATATTTCAATGAGAGATTGAATGACAGACAAAATACAGCTCTGGGGGATGGAGGGATATTTTAGGGTGTATTTAGCATTCAATCAATTCTAAAGGAAAACATAAAATAATATTGTTCTTATGTATGTCTTGGTATTTAGCACAGCAGGTTGAAGTTATATTGACCTTGCACTATATGTGGTTGTATGCACCTTTAAACTGGGCAATTTATTTTTTCCCCCACACATTTTTGCATTTATTGCACTGATTGATTAAAGCGATTCTCATTTGTCTCATGAGGATATGGTCCCGCTGTTCACCTTGACGGTATTTAGTATTCTCACTAAAGACTGGACAAGGTGGCCATATTGAGTTTCACTACCAAGGTGTGCAGTAACCCACTCTGGCCCACTCCAAGGCATGAAACAATGGCAGTCACACTAAGAGTTTCAATTAATCATCTTCAGACAAGATTTGCATTTCTCAAGGATTTCTTTAGATGGGGTAAATGTATGACCAAATTTATATTCAAATCGCATTTTGTGTGAAATGTGATCTCTAATGGTCATTGAAATGACAAATTTCACAATGCAAAGAACCCAGTGGTGATAGTACATCTTCTACGCTCTGTCAAATTCACATTAACGATGCTCAAATTAACTGCACCTCAGGGCAGGACCCGGAGTCAGGGGAAATGAGCAGTCAATATACGCAAGTTCCCACCTGATATATCGTGCCCTGTAAAAGAGGAGACTCAAACATAGGTAAATATTTTAGCGTTATTATTGCTTTCATTAAATAATCCTAACATTTACCAAAGTCATCTGAGGCCATGTGTTTCTCTGTTTCTGGCCATACGGGTCAGACTTGTGGTGACAGACGGTGGCTTTGTGTGGTTAGGGAGTTGGCGAGTGACCCCAGAAGGAGCACCTGTCCAAGAGCGGACCCGGTGCTTTCCTATGTTATGCCTTTGGGTGGGTTTGGCATTAACCCCACTGTCATGTTTCTCTCTCCTCACTACCCTCTCACCCCAGCCTCAAGACATACATAACCTGCCAGACCCGCTCTGTCATCACAGGATTAATTAAAATGTTTCAGAGCAAAGGAACTGGATCCCTTTGGGACTGTGCTGCGCGTATATGTTCATACACACGCCCACACACGCAGTCCTGTCTGACATATTGCCAAGTTGTTGTACCTTAGGAGACATATAACAAATGACCTCTTGTGATTGATGGACAGCTTTCACCCCAGCATGCCTTCTTACATGTGTTGTCCTAAAATACAGCGGGTATATTTATAATGTGAGACATTACTTATGTCTAAGTGAATTTGCCGCAAACTATGACCATCTGCCTCATGTTGTTGGCTTGTATTTGCATAGTTGTTTTTTTTTTTTTCAATGACAACGATGTATGTCAGAAGTTCCAAATTACCTACTCTCATTGTTGGGTTTAATTCATGCTTCTCTCACAAGGCCCACTATTCATTTGAAAGGATTCAAATAAATTGAGTAGAGAAAAAAAAAAGGGGGGGGGGGGGTTACTTATTTATCCTGAACCCCAGTGATGCTCTGGCAGAGAGACAATAGAGGTGAGGAAACTAAATGAATTCTGTTGTCCTCTGTGCTTTTCTTGGCTATCACAATAATTTGATTAGTGACCTGGTAACTATGAATATATGGGACCTCTTCATTCAAGTCCACTGGGGCTCCTGGGGCAAGAGCCCATGTTTCAGGGCCCAGCCCCCTTCCATTGCGACCCTGCCCTCATGTCATGTATGCACAACCGGGCGACTGAGTGATTAATGACTGAGCCCGTGGTACCATTGAAAACTTCTGGTGACTCCAAACAAAAGCCATCACCATTGTCATTAGCACCCCGTCTGGGAACATTTGCCCGTATGCTGCTCGCCTGCATCGTGGGCAATATGTTGTAGACAGATGAATGTATACAGAGTGTGTCTGCCGCAAACTAAACAGAGTCATATTGGAAAGCAGTTTTTCATTATTTCAGCATTTCTTATGTTTCCCAGCAAAGCATAAAGCTTCTTGTTGGCCTCCGTGTCATATATGGTACAGTATCCCTTTATAATAACATTATTTGCTCAGCGTGCATTTCCTGGCATCTTCTGATTTCATTAGTGCCTCGTTTCCATCAGCGTATGTCTTCTTTGTCAGTTGTGTCTCTAGCTAATAATAATCCCGCATAATTAGAAAATGAAGAATGGCCCTGCCAGCATTCCCAGCAGTGTTTTCTCACAGTGGAAACTTTCCTTCTACTGCTTAAGTTTTTTGTTTAAATGAAATATCTGCAAGGAGATGAATAATTAGTAGCCTTAAAGCTTCAGGTTACATTAAATTTTTATCTGACTCCTGAAGAGCTTTAATTTGTGAGGTGCTCGCCATCTTTAGTTTATTAGGTGGTACAGGAAACGGCCTCACAAGTGAACAGAAAGTGCATATCATTTGGGCAATGTGATTATTTTTCCCAGATAATGCAGTTGGCAAAGTGAGATCGTGTGCATAATAAACGCACTCTTATTTCCACAAGCTTCCCATGTGTTTACGTATCCGTTTGCCTTCAATGGGAACACCGAAATGTGCATTAATAAGCCCCATTGCTCTCTTCTCCATCTCCTGGATCCTGTTTTCACCATAACTATCACCTGCAATAAGAATAGTTGTTAATGACATCTGTGGCTAGGGTGTAACCTTTAGCACTTCAACCCGATTGCTGTACGTCGCTTTCTCACAGCTTAGGTGGGATGTCTTTCAAAATTTCCCAAGATATTTTTATTTTACTTTTCAACTTTGCTGCAAATTAAATCACTGAATCTGCAATTAAGAGCTTCCAAAAGTGCAGGCATAAGTGCTGAAACAGATGTCAGCTGCCTCCACACTCCACCTGTGTTTTCTTTCTTTCTTTCCTTCCTTTTTTTTTTAATACTGTAAACGTTACCAAACAAACAGGCGTTGGTTTGTATGAAGAGCTTGTGCTCATACGGTTTTCTACACATTTACAGATTTATCGTGTATTTCTCAATTTTGTAACGTTTTTCTCGTGCCATTACCACACTTGACATTTTGACAGCTCGCACGGCAGAAGCTGAAAATCCCTTTCAGTGTGTTTACATATGCTAACAGTAACCAGATGTCTCCGAGAAATCAGAGGACTGCTTGATGAAGCAAGTTTGACATAGCCAGGGCTTTCTTTATGTTTGCTGACTCGACAAAACCTAAATCCCCATTTAGAGGTATTTCAGCGGTGGTTATGAGTTATCTTTGTTCACCCAGGCTTTCTGCTTTAAGACTCTGTGTACACTCACGTAAAATTATTCTGCTGAGTGCCGATGACTCCAGTAAAGAGGCACAGATCATGGTGAACAATGAAGAATAAAAAAAAAAAACTATTATGGCAAAAAGAGATGTTGCCGCTTAAAAAAAAGGCAAGGAGTTAGTGCTGCAGAAAATTGTATATCCTGTACATTCACAGGTTCATATATAAGTTTTTTTTTTGCACTAACTGCACTCTTCCTGCTGTTGTTTATTTCTAATATGGCAGCTGCACATCAGAGGTGTGAAACATTTAGGAGACATTGTAGTAAAAGTTTGTCGGATCATTTCATCAGAGAGAGGCCTCCACTCTGTTCAGTCGGCCACTGCGAAAGAGCACATTAACCAACAGAGAAGAGTTTCAGTGCAGCTGTTAAGAAATGAACATTAACTGGCTACAGCTGATATACACTACTGTCTTTGATGCTGGAAAGTAGCGCAGTCTTCAGTGAGCCTATAAACGACAGTTCATGCTTTCAGTATTAGTCTTTGATAATTATGACTAGAGGTAAAAAAAAAAAAAAAAGATAAAAAGAAAGTTAAATGTTTGTTAGCATCAGTGCCGAATCCAAGTGTTATAATTAAATCAAATTAATAGTTATAATTAAACTTCAAATGTCAATGGCTGCACTGCTTCTAAGGCAATGTAAACCGAGCCTGTAATGTTCAAGAATGTAGGAGTGCAGCTAACAATCACGACACAACTTTGAATCGATCTATCAAATATTTTTCGACTCGTTATCCTAAAAGTTCCAGCACCCACATAAAAGTCTTTAATTGCTTGTTTTTTCTTTGACCGTTGGTCCCGGAATCACTGCAGCACGAGATTATGAGCTGTGGTAAATTGTTATGCAATTACTGCATCTTTTGATTTGATAATTGTGCCGGCATATTGGATGCGACAAAAGGATTTGCCAAGCATGCCAAGAACGTCCAAAGTTGGATAAAGTACCCTTGCCAGATGTTAGTTTAAGCTCCGCGAGTGTCACAGTGTCTATAGACACACACATCACCCTGTTAACTTGAGCAGGTTTTAAGCAGTGCAAGCTTAGGATTATAGTGGCTTACATCTTTTGACCTCCCCTTCCCTCAAGCCAAGCATATCACTTGATTTAAATTGATTTTTTTTTTTATTCAAGATAAGAATTTCACTTCATTCATCCTCTCTCACCCCTCGCCACCTTTCCCTTTCTCCCCCTTTTTTTGGATTCTTAAATTCCTCCAAATAAAAAATGATTCTTCCTTTGTGTTTTGTACAACAGACGGTCCCATTTTGGCCCCTCCTTCCCCTCCTCAATAGGGAGGAAATGAGTTGTGGGAGCAGATTCCTCACACACAGAGACCTCAGTAATCGCGTGGCTGCGTGTCACCAGCGCACCACAGTTACAGCAGCTTTTAATTAATCCCACCACCCTCCCTTGTCCGTTGGTGGCTTCTCCCCCAAACTTTTCCGACTTAACTTTTTTCCTCTGTGTTTGACGGAGTGTGTTTGGGTGTTGCGATGGGGGGGCATTTCTCTAACTGCAGTCTGTCAGCCCACTGCAGCGTTTTGTGCACAACTCGTGTAGTTATAGAATGACAGTGCTGTCACTTTCCCACACTTCTGAAAGTAGAAGATAGCCTGCTAGCTGCATTCGTGCTTAAACCCTTCAATGTCAGCTCCACCAATTCTGTCTCTGAAAGTTTGTATACTTTCTGAACTTTACGAGTCCACATGTAATGTTAATAACCCTTTGTGGTGGCTGGCCTACACGAGGTCAGGGATGTTGGCCCTCTGCTGCACTTCAGTGATCTTATGTTGCTCTACTGGAAGACAGTAAAGAAATGAAGCCTTGAAGTGTCTGTGTTGTCTTCCTGGTACCCCCGATGAATTGTGACAAGTTGTATTTACAATCGTAAAAGGTGCTGACACTGCCGAATTCCCCGCCTCTTGGAGAAGTACGCGTAATTTGTACGCGTTGCCTGTCATTGAGATATGGAGGAGCTGCTGTCTCAGTGAGCACGGGGCGAGCTAGACCTCTCTGGAGAGATGGACTGAGTTCTTGCCTGAAGGTCAGACTGTCAAAAGGGTAATATCAAACCTGCTGAGGTAGAGCTCAGCCCTGCTCAGTCTCAAAAAAAAATCTTACTAGAACAAATTCATATGTGAGAGAACAGAAGCCTGTAAGCGTGCAGTTGATACATCCATGTTAAATAGATGTGGTGGAGACGGTGCTGTGTGATGGTCAGCATTGAATGTTTCCTGTCATTGCGGATGAGCTCATTATTTTAGGTAGCTGCCTTTCTTGCGTTTCCCTTCCTGAAAGCCAAAGTGAATAAGACAGCTGCAGACGAACACTGCAGATACAAACATTGCCTCGGTATTCAGTATGACTTGGCTGTAGCAGGCATTAGGTTCGTAAAGTGGGCTAAACTTGCATGCGATTAGGCTGTCAACATCTGAAAATAATGAGCTGCAGACAGAGCCACATTGGCATGCAAATACTGTACTGACATTCAAAGCTGGCTTAACATGAATGAGAGAAGAGAATGAATCGAAGAGGAACTTTTGCCTCCCACTGCAGAGCTGCAGACCTGCTGGGTGTAATGGACAAGCTGGACTCTCAGAACCTTTGAGAATGAAATAATTATTCCCCTGCATCAGACTTTGTGGACAAATGAGACTGAGGGTCGATTAAGTTCTAAGGGGGACGTGGTGTTGATCTCATAAAGGGCAGCAGGAGATGTATGGCTACTTACAAGATCATTTAAACCACTTAATGGAGGACAGGAATTAATGGCTGCCATAGAGCAGAGTCAATTATATGGATATTTTCATAACATATTGTGTATAATTCATAGTGTAATGGCATCAACACCAATCAGCCCCTCTGCTTTTGTTTTGGTTATAGCCTGTTTTAAATGAGTTTTATTGACTTTGTATTTCTGGCTGTACAATAAGTTGCCGTCTTCAAACAGTGATGTAAAAGCAGTGTCATTGTCTGCTATTGTGGGGTGGCACAATCTTGATGGTGGTGCCTCTTGTTAATTTGTATTAATGTCAGATAATTTAGAGTTACGATGGATATATGTGCACGCCTTGTGCTCTCAGGCAAAAAATTGGATTCATTAAGAAGACGGAGAAGCTGGTTAAGTTTTTTGGCCTTGTGGTTTCAGGTCACTGAGTAATGTGAAGAGATGGAGAGGGTCCCAGCCTGAAGGCTGGGGGAAGCTGGTCAGAGATGCAGGGGAGAGGACAGCCCCACCCCCACCCCCTGCACAGGACCGCATCATTCATATTGACACATCTCACACCATAGACACTTTCACTGCTGGACCAGATTGTGTGTATGAGTGTGCGACTGAGAGCATCAGAGTCACGTGAGCGTCTCGGGGAGAGCCGAGAGGAAGTGAGCCGACGGCTTCAAGTTAGCTTTGCCTGCACGTTTGTCCGTTTGTGTTAATTAGATGTGCGAGCAGTGTGCACTGGTTCACGTGAAAGCACAAGCAATGATACAGAAACTACTAAAATATTCATAATAACACATATAGACAAAAGCACACTCACACATGCAAGCATTCACACGAGCCGCTCACTGTCAAATGCAATCATGAATGAGCGATGAAGATGCCTCAAAAGTGAAAAACATCCTGAATCCGTTCAAGCCTCTGACCTTGTTTTGTTCATTGGAAAGTACACAGAAATGCTCAAATGATAGTATGTAAAATTGCTGGGAAAAGTGGAACACTTGAATTGCATAAGAAAAGAACCAGATTTCAACGTGCTTTAAGTGTATGAATCATGCATGTGAATAAATGGAAAAAAGCAAGTGCTTCATATTGAAGCGTTCACGAGGGTTCCTTTTTTCACGTTCTTGTAATTCTCATGCCAATGAACAAACACAGTACATGTAAATTTTACATGTTGGCACAAGTTCAGACTTTGTGGGGAGACCCTGAGGCTGCGATTCGGTTTTTGACTTCAGCATTGCTCACTATTAGAAGGCCACTCAATTTTGGATCTCTATGATGTGCAGCCTGTATGGAACAGGATGTGAGAGAGAGGGTACCACAAGCACCCCCTTTTTATTTTTCATTACTTTTCAGCGTGCTGTTTCAACAGTTTACATGCAGATGGCTTTAGTCCCGGCCTAAATATATAATTTTTATCATTTCATTACGCTCCGGGTTTCTGTTGATTTGTGTTGCCTGTGTTCAATCAATTTCTCTCGTTTTGCAGTTAATTAAGGTGCCCCAGCCTAGCATGCCTTATCAAGATGATAAACCATTTCAGCTGAAAACTTAAAAAAAAGAAAAAAACAACTCAAATTTTCATCGTTTTTGGCTTATCTTCACTTTTTTTTTTTTTTTGCATTTGTATGATACTAAAGGTAATTAAGCCATTAGATAAAAGATCTGACCTTTTCCTTAGTGTAGTATAATTTCTAGCGTCCCTGCTAAGAATGCCCTGTAATCAATTCCAGGGTTACTTTTCTGAGCAGGGTGTCTTTATAATGGACAGGTTGCCTGTCAGAGAGCCTCATGATTGGCTGTGTGTGGCGAACACTGACATGCATCAGATTTTTCATCTCTTGAGATCTTTGAACTATGCCTGACCTGACCTCACTGACCTCTAATCAGTCATAAGGTCACATGGTCTATACTTTTTTGATCCTAATAATGGCGATGATGGGAGAAAAACCAGCTACAGGCAATGGCGAGGGTCATCCAGGGGTGGTTTGATGCGAGCATCTATAAGAATGCAAATGTGACCGGGCCGCCTGACCAGTACATTACAATGGGAATAACAGCAGCCTGGGGCAGACAGTGCAGCTGCCCCCATTAGTTTTAATCGCTGGGTTACATAAAAGACAAACATAATTAAGCTCGGGGTGTGTCGCACAGGAGACAAATGTATGGGGCACCTTGTGTTGTTTAGCTGAGACCTCAGTGAGTACTTGAGTGCGATTAAGGAATTGTTTAAAGACAGAGATCAGTCAGGGGTCATGAGTGATAAGTGAGGTCCCATGGGGTTGTCAGCAGTCTGGTTCATCAATTTTGTCTCATACTTGGATCAGCCGAAATGCACAAAGCTGCTCTGTTATGTATTATTTGCACTGAAAGCCAGAACAATAGCCTGTCCCCCCCCCCTTTTTTTTTTAGATAAACCGTAATTCATCACATAGCTGCATGAATTTGTGAGAGTGGCTGGGAGCTTTAAAGTGATCATCTTACTTCAGTCACTACAAACTCATGTAATTTATTTAATCCAAAAACGAAGATTCCTGCATCAGTTAGGGGTTTGCGGTGAACCCGTTGATGCGCTGCGCTTGTAGTGTTAGTGGCTCAAAAATAACACTTTAAGTGTTTTAAGAGGTTCTTGCCATCGCTACACATTTGGACACTCTGCTGAAGCACGAGGAATTTTTCCATTCCTTAGAATATTTTTTTTAAGCCACCTCATTTATCAGTGAGAAGCTGATGCTGTGAAGCTAGTGGAGATCTCTGCTTGAATATTTTCAGCTAGGCCGATAACAGAAATAAGAAAGCCTGCGTATTACCCCCAAATCCTTAACTCATATGTGATAAGATTGCGACTGATCAAAGGCCAAAAAACAATTGATGGCAGTCATATGACAGCTGTTACTATTCAGTGCTCTCAAAGTAAACCGTGTGTTTATCCTAATTTGCAGTTATTGTCATATTTTTAGCACGTGGGGCAGGCTTACCGTATACTTAAGGTTTAGATCACTTTTAGCTTTTAGTGGCTTCCATAGCTGTAATCAAAGCTTGCACAGTGTTAAGAGCTTGTGGGTGTGTACTTTTTTTTTATTCGTACTAAACTAGTATAATTTCAAATACAACAATCAGCAAGCTATTATGTTGTACTTGTATAATGGGCTTGCCTGCTATTTTACTGCTTTTGCATGTATATTTTTTCATCAGATGAGCTGCAGGAGTGTCATTAATTACGCTGCCTGGAGCACCGAGTTATGTATATATGCTCTGTCCTCTGCAGGAACAGACATCCCCAGCAAGGTCTCGCTTGCACCACCCTCCATATGGTGGCTTGTTATTAGCTTTCAGTTGCCCTGGTTGCCAGGGAGGTTCATCTAACCCTAGAGTCCGACGTCTCCGTAGCCCAATTTCTACTCTACTGTGATATTTCTCTTTCTGGCCAATCGAATAAGTCGCACATGACTTAACTGCACGAAAGAACAACAGCAGCCTCAAGCAGATGTTGCTCCGTATACTGCCCATGGAGTGGAAAAGTGATTTCAAGAATACTATCCGAGTTTCTGTTTAAGGGTTCAGTGTGTCTCTGAAGGGGAGATGTGGCCGTGAGCTGGAGCCTCAGAGTAGTGATCCTGATAAAAGATAAAAATATAGTACATTGTGTTTTTCATCCATAAAGCATTTTTAGATTTTGTGCCTAATCTGTAATTTGAGACATAAATCAATAAAACAGGTCCTGTGTAGTCTTCTTTGTTACCTTACTGCACTTAGACTGAATTCTTTTGAGTGAAAAAAAAAATAATTGAGAAATCTCATCAAAGCATTGTGTGATGGTAGTAATTAAGCAGAATAAATATTATTTTTAAATGGTGTTTGTTGTACTTAAGGTAAGAAAGAGCAAAGATATTTTTTTTCCACTTTTATTCTGTAATATGACCAATATTTTTCATATTCAAGTGTGTATGAAAAAAAGTCACTGGTTTCTTAAAAAGCTAAATACAATAAGCATTGGATCAAGGCACATACAAGACTGGCCAAAGGGCATACAATGCACTTTGGTTTTCAATTGTAAATAACAGTTGACTTCAAATTGTGGCAACATAAGTGTGTTCATTTGGAAAAAAAAAATACAAAATAATACTCATAACAAGAAAGAGCTGCTGACACTGTGGTAATTCTAATAAAAGCCAGCATGTTTTGTGTTTTTGGCCTGTGACTAGAATGACGTATGGTACACGGTACTAAAGAATGCCGCCATTGTCATTTAGCCATTGTTGGCTTGTACAAATAGAGATAGTGGGAGTCCTCTGTGTCAGCCTGTCCTGTCTACTTGTTTCAAGGAGCAGAGAGCTGCTTCAGGTCGGTGTGCTTTATCTGCCCTGTGCTGTGGCCTACAATCCTATCAGAGACATTTTAACCTTGCTCGGGTTGCTTTGCTGTATTTCTTCTTCCTGCAAACAGAACAAAATAACACACTGAACAAAGAGAAAAAAAAGCATGGCACCTCATCTTTAGTATTTGTACTCCACACCTGATGAATACTGGAGTAAGATTCTTGGTCCATAGTAAATGGAGACAGCTACTGACTGCTCATTCTTTTAGAGGGCAGCATGCCTGCTTTGTATATTAGTTGATCAGCTGTGCCTTAGTTTACGTCATGTCATTTTTTTTTGCCTTTTTGTTTTTCTGACAGCCACAAAGTTAAAAGAATGACCTGTGCTTATACTACAAGGTTTTCTAAAGTCTGATTGTTCAACACAGCAATGAAAACCCACTTTCACAGTTGACAAGTCATCATATCTTAGTAGAACACAGAGTTTCTTTTGTTGGTCGATAACCTTAAGCAAAGGAAATACAGTACAAATTACTACAAATCCCTAAAATATAGAATTGCAGTTGGTTACCATACCCACTGATGGTTCAGTGATGGCCTGCAACTGGAACGTTCTCCATCTCCATAAAATGTCCTTAAATATAAATTATATGGCAAATGTACAGAACATTGCTTCCTTAGTCTTATAGATCCAGTGTTTTGTAAAAGTCTTGCCACTCTGTTTGAGTCAAACACTCATCATGAATGTCCGTATGCAATATCATGAATGGGAATGGTCTGAATCTGGTATTCCACTGTCTCTGTAGCTCCTGTTGTTAATACTGTTCTCATTATGCGGACTTTTGTATAAACTCAGGCCATTTGGCGGGAAAATTGTGTGTATCACAAATTCCTCCTTGGACACAGGCAGGTGATTTATAGGTATCATTTGAAAAGAAGTCTCTCGTATTTCAAGGATGGAGTTGTCTTTTTTAGTGCCGGCCTCAGCATAGTCGTCCTTTCTCCGACGGCCTTTGTTATAGGTGCAGTTCCTGGAAAAAAGCGAACCATTCCTATGGACGTACCAACACACCAGCGCTAACATGATTATTGCCAAAAGAGCCACAGCCCCTCCAATGATAGCAGCCAAAGGCAGACTGGAATTTTTGTAAGGCTCCTTCTCCTGTTCTCTATTTAAAGTCGTAGTCGGGTGGTATGACTTGTGAGAATCAGTCTCTGTCTCGATGCAAACAGGGGTCTCGTCAGACAGGTAAATGTTGCTGGTCTCCATGGGAACCATGCATATTCTATAGGAAGACTCTGGCTCCAGCGCTGTGAGCAGATACTCCGTCCTCTCCCCCTGCACAATGGTTTCAGTGATGGAGCCAAAGGCAGGGCTGTGCCCCAGCTTTAGCCAGCTGAGCCGTAGGGCAGTCATGGGTTGTGATACTCTCCATGATATGTGTATGGTATCTGGAGTACTTGACTTCACACGGATGGTGATGATCTTTCTGCCTGAAGAGGTGGTAGTGCTGTGGTAATTTTTAATGATGTCAGGCCTTCTTTCAGGCCTTTTAGTCACAAACACTGGCCACTGGGGCTGTGATGGGCGTAAAGTGTTGGAGACTGTGCTTGTCTCATATGTGGAGAAGAGCTCTGAATCTGTGCAGTCAAACATGTCTGTAGTTAGGTCTTTAATTGCCATCCCTTTGACCTTATCAGGACCCTGGCACATGAAGCCACGTACGTTCACCTTAGATGGCAGTGACCGCAACCAGTCACGCACCCATTTCATCTTGCAGGTGCATTGCCAGGGGTTGCTCCGCAGCAGGAGCTGTGTGAGATTGTCCAGATCTTCAAATACACCCTGTGGGAGGCTGCTCAGGTTGTTACCAGAAAGGTCTAGGCGATACAGCTGTCTAAGAAAGGCAAAAGCCCCAGGTGGAACCCGATTAATGTGATTATCTTGTAGCTGCAGCTTCTCCAAACTGGTGCCTGGCAAATTGGCTGGCGGCATGGTGAGGGAGTTCCTCATTAGTGAAAGCTCAGTCAGGTTGATCAGGTTGATGAAAGCCATCTCGCCAATCCCACGGTTGTTGAGCAGGTTACCATCCAGGATTAGTCGTTTCAGGTTGATGAGATCTTGCAGCGATTGCTCTGAGATGGTGGAGATGCGGTTGTCATCAAAGCGTAGCTCCTCAATACTCATGGGTAGGCCTGAAGGGATGGTGCTAAGGTGGTTTCTGGAAAGGAAAAGCAGTCGGAGATGATTACTGTCCCTGAAGGCCCCCTCCTCTATGCTGACGGCTGATACAGAGTTATCATCCAGGTGGAGTTCTTCGATGTACGGAATTTGAGCTAAAGAGGCATGGGTAATCATCCGAACGTTGTTCTCCTGAAGGTGGAGCTCTTTTAGCCCAAGAGGAAGGTTAGTAGGAAACTCATCCAGATTATTGCAGTAAAGGTAGATCTTCTCCACCTTTGTGAGTCTTCGAAGTTCTGCAGGAATGCCCGAACTCTTAATGCGATTGTTTTGCAGAAACAACACTGTAGCGTCCTGGGGTATACCAGTAGGAATGGAAGCCAGGCCACGGTCATTACAGTAGATAAAGGTCCCGTCACAGCGGCAAGCTGAGGGACATGAGGCGGAGGTCACCAAGGGGTTAGCAAGCCCCAGCAGCAGCCCGATCCTGATGAGGAAGAGGACGAAGGACTTGCACTGACGCACCATCTTGAGGGTGTGTTGCCTGGTAGTCTAATCACTCAAGAGACCCTGGGGAGAATACACAAGTGTACATTTAATGCACAATGCCTTGAAAGGGGAGACAAATTCCTGTTTTCATAAAGGCTGGGTGTTTGAAAAGCCACCTGGAGCATTTACCAGATTAAATATGTGCTGAAAGGATCTTCTGAATCCCTGATTTTTAAATTTATATAAATTGTTAATCAGGATTATCAGACAGTGATAACTTTTGTTTCACAATAAACATCTACAGAGGTAACTTCACATCTTTATGTCTATGGGATTAAAAGTTTAAAGCCTAGCCTGAATGACAAGTAATTAAATAATGTTTTGTATTTAACAAAAAAACGTTTCACCTTCGCACCTCTGTAAATTAAAACATCAAACCTTTTTCCCAATGACTTCTGAAATGCAGTGCATTCCCTGGTTTTACACATTTCTCAAGCTCAAGGCAGTCTCTCATTCTCACGGACCACAAGGGTGAAAAAAGGCAGGCTGTGTTGACAAACTGTTGTGAAATGTTGTGAAATCTTAAATCCTGATAGATTATTACCAGCGTCCTTGCCTGTTCAAATTCTGGGTGTAGCTATACACTTAGTTAGGAAAAAAAATGTCTCTTGAATGAGGTTTGATTATAAATATTTGGTCTATTGAGATTTTAGATTTCAGAACATACTTTTCAAATGAGTTTTCAGAGGATGCAAGAATTTTGCACAGCAGTATGTTGCTGATTTTTGCTGTAACTGTATGGTACTTTAAAACTACTGAAAAAAAAAACAGGCTGTTATTAGAGTTAATATATTTCCCAATTGTGGACTTAAAACAGACAAACAAAATGGCAAAAGCAGAAGGTATCTGTCTCTGTCACTTTTTTCACCAGCTATGTGTAAGTTGCCTTTTACTTTGGTTAATACTAAATTATTGCTTTAATTATGCATTCCCGCCATGACCTCTCCTCCTGTACGTCTAATTAGAAAATGGTGATCTGGTCAGTGAAGCGGAAAGAAGCAAAGCCGTCTGTATTTGTCATACCTGATTTATACGATGTTGTAAATCCTTTCCAGCCACCAAAAATCCAATCAAGAGTTCCTCTTGAATTTACTCTTATCCTTTCTCAAAGGAAAAAAAAGTTTGTCCAGGGGGTTTCTTGTGATATCCTGACCTGGTCAGTGTTTGCTGAGCTGATCCTTGTTTGGACGATGACCTCCTCTGTATGGTCAGAGGCTCATGCCTTCAATGAATTTACCATGGTAGATAAGCCTGTACAGAAAGCATCCCCTGCCACTGACAAAGCACGCACTCTCAGGTAATATTAAAAATCCTAACGATTGCCGCAACTGTCAAGCTCAACAGCCATAACTGCAAATGAGATTTTTTGGGTGTTGTATAGTTATCCGTTTGTTGTACGTGGCGGACTTTAGCAAAGGCTCCTTTCTGCAATCACGGCCGGCAGGCATGATGAGTTCACACAAAGCTGGTCTGAGCCATGCCAATCCCCTCTGCCACAGGCTCAATCCAGGCCTGTTCACTTGTGTACTCCGAGTCTTCAGGTAACCCAGAATCCTCTGCTCCCTTGTTGAGCCTGTATACACATTAATCCAGGGCTCTGGTCCTTTTTCCTGAAGCAGATAACCAGTGTTCTCCTCTCCTCTAAGGAGAGAAACAAGGCAAGTTGCTTATCCTTCTGGGCACAGCCTCTCTCACGTATCTGCAGCTTGAGTCATGCTGTGCACGCCTCACGCCTGGGATGGTGTTCTGAAAAATAACCAAAGAGCAATGCATTCAGCTTTTAAATGATCAGGTAATGTGGCTGTAATGGTTCAATACTGATTAAAAAAAACTGATTGAATTCAAGTTATTACCAAGAGAAATTTAATTGACTAGATGTACAACTCTGGAAATTTAATTGCATTTAGAAATGTTTGCACATGATCTCTGACCTGCCTTATATTGTGACTTTGAATTTAGAAGTACCCTCTAATAGATTACTGATAATATGCTTGTTGACCTTTTACAGTAAGCTACTCCAACAGAGCACATTTCTTTTCTGTGGTGATACAAGAAGGTCCACGCATACAAAAGACAACACTGATCTTGACCCCACTGCTCAACAATGGCTACGGGTGGAGCTCCTCCCTCACTTCAGTACGTGGCTGAGCTTTAAGCATTTTAAAAAAGAACGAGTCCTGCGATTTAAAAAAAAAAATCAGTCTGTGCTAGTTTAGAGAGTCCATATTCTAGACATGAAAGGAAAAACAGAGCCAGTCAGCGCCTGCTGAATTACTCACATTGTTAAAAAGCTTTCATAACAAATGAAGGCCGTTTGAATTTCCTGGTGCATCCATCCCTGTCAATCCCAGCGCCTCTCTGTGACCTCTTACCTCCACCCCATCCACTCTTTACATTCTATCAATGCAGCTTCTGTTCCTAAAAACAGAATTTCCTTTGCTAAAGAAAATGTTGTGTTTCCCTCTTACAACACAATAGCTTTGTGTCCTAAGCATCCGTGTGACCTGTTTGCTGCCTCTGTGCTGTAAAACATGTAAAGGTAAATTAGGAACAAGAGGCCCCAGCCATTTAACAGTTGTAACCCATGACAAGGAGAAGATTAGGGAATTGAGAGGCTTGTAACTCGATTACAACTCCTGAGATGCTGTCTCATAATAACGCCCCCCCTTCCTTCTGTTCCATCTAAACACGGGTGCTCAGTCCAGTATTACATTAGTAGTAGATTAGAGTCTAGGGGGAGAAAAAAAAGCACCAGATGTGACCTCTACTAACTTGTAGACTAAAGAAGTCTGATGAGGGGAAGAGGGAAAAAAAAAGATTACATTTAGTAATGGAGTTCTTCAGAAAATGGTGGGATGATAGAGGAATATGTGCTGTCTGTCTGGTGGAATGAACTTTATGTGCAGCACTTAGTCAAGCTATTTCAATTTTAAATACCCTCTTTCGACTAAAAGTTCTTCTTTCCCTAAATGTGTGTAGTCTTGATTTGAATACTTGAAATGTTAGCATAAGGTAGAAGGAAAAAATAACTGTATTTTCCCCTAAGGGAGACCTGTTTGCACTCAGAATAATAGACTTTTAGGGTTTGAGAAAGGGTGATTCTCATAAAAATGACATGGCACTACATTTCCTCTCTTTGGCCAGAAAAAGCCTTTACATTATAGAATGTAATTCAGTGTCCAGTATAGGGGATGATGGGACATAGATATTTATCAAGAACATGTGGTAGAATAATCTGCCGGCCTTGGTGTGCTCTGTTATATTGTGTGTGTGATTTATCAGAGGTGTGCTTTGAACGTAGCACATCATGCTTACTTTACAAGGAAAACAGTCAGGCCTAGACGCTCGATGCCCCCCCACCCCACCCCACCTCACCCTACCCCAATTCTTTTTCCACGCTCTTCGGATTTCAGGAGAGCGGCCCCTCTCCATTGTTCACTACAAGGCAAGCATGTGGACCGTGTAGCCTCACAGAGGGGGTTTTGGGTTTTTTAGAACTTTTTGTTAGACAATTTAAAAATGCCTTAACTTAAAACAGCGCATTATGCAAACCTCTCCTGTTCCCACTTACAAATGCACACCCAGCCAAATGCACTTGCGCGCATGCACGTGCATGCTTTTTGTTTCCTGTGCACACGCTCATTCTGAGAGCAATAGACGGTGGGTTCGACGTTTGTAGTGATGGATGTCTTTCTCCATCGTTCTAATAAGCTCCGCTGGCAGGACAAGGGATTTCTCCAGCAGTCAAAGTGGATTCTGCTTCATTTAATCCAAACTGGCAAAGTTAAATTGAGCATCCTAGTAAAACTGTGTGTTGGTGTACAGCAAGTTACCTTTCAGTGGAGAGCGTAGGAGGCTCACACAAAGCTGGACACTGATAGCTATTGTGAGCTGAACACGCATAAATGCACATTAAGCCGCAATAACAGAGCCCAGCACTCTGTGCCCTCTAGTCATACACAGCACAAGAAAGGCTTTGGCAAAAAAAAAAAAAAAAAAAAAATCATATAGAAACAATTTCATGCCTGTCAAAAGTATTGCAGATTATAATGACTTTTAGTTCAGTAAAATACAGAATAATATTACATGGGCTGCATTTGAGTGGGGGGGAGCTGAAGAAGTAGTAATGGCTGACTGCTAAATTATTCATAAGCCCTGAAATTAATTTTGAAACCACGGTAGAGCCTTCCATTGGGAAATTATTGTTGTTTGTATCTGCTGTTGATCTTTCGTTCTAATTCATAATTTTGAATTATGATAGATTGCACAACACAGTTATTGTGGGCTACAGTTAGTTCAGATTTGGTGTTCCTGCAACATCAATTGTCACGGTGATAGCTCTTAAGCAAATAGTCAAGGTGGAAAAGATTGTTTATGGTTATATGAAAATAAATGTGCGTGTGTTGGTTGAAGAGAGCCCGACTTCAAGCTGATGTGAAAGCAAAATTGTATTTTCCTGCTCCTAACAGAGGTGAGGGTTTTTTGTCCGTTCTTGTGTGCTGGGAAACCTTGTTGTGTGCCATTGATTAACATTTTAGTAGATTGTATGTCAAGACACCTGGCAGCGGCCTACTGTGCCTCTGACACACAACAGAACATTCATGGTCACATCTGAATTCACAGGGACACAGAACACGTTTCAGCCAAACAGAGAATGGGCAGAAATCTCCCAGTTTAAAGGATTTGGTATGTGGCCTCCTGGTGTTGTCGTTAGGTGGGCTGAACAGATGATACTTTTGCTGGCCCATTAAGAGCATATATAGGCCTGGGACAGACGGGGGTCTCTCTTTTGTAATAGCCTGAAAGGAAAGATCTGTAGCAGCTGCAATTGTTTTTCTCCACATGGGGGTGGTAGGCACTGCAAGATAAAAATGTGTGTGAGTGCGTGCGTGTGTGTCTGTATGCGACAAGCAAACGCCACAACGCCGAATATTCATGTTAAGCTCCGGGAGCCTATCTCGGCGCAGGCCAGACAACCACCCAAAATAGAGGGATTTGTTCAGCCTCCCTACTGGCCCATCTACAGCTTGTTCTGAGTCATATGGCTAAGTTTCCCCGCCTGCAGCATTTAAGGCCTTGAAGCCGTGTTTACTCTTTAACTTTCACTAACCAGTATGAAATGATGTGTCTCTTACAGTTTGGGATTGATCATAAAAGATGCTGCTGAGTGGGTGCATGAATTATGAAAAGAAGTGGATTAGGCCTCAGCAGAGCACAGTGGTGAATCAGAAATATGTCTTGGTAGTAATGAAAGACTTTTTCCTTTTCCCCTCAACCAATCTTCAACATCTTTATGCTTTGAATTTCAATCGGTGGTGACCTGGTTAGTTGATAATCTTCAGTTTGAATTCCCTCTCACAGCAACTGACAGGGGACTTTTGCCTCTGGCAGTTATCAGTGAAGACAATTGGGTCTGTTCTGAAGTCTGCCATGTTTTACCAGGGTGTTTATTTTAACTGTCTGTCAAACACACCGAAAAACAATGAGTTACTATTACATTACATGACAGCTTAAGTCAAGTTTGCATCATCCACAGTCGGTGATGTGCTTTCATATATATATATATATATATATATATATATATATAGAGATACACACACACACACACACACACACACACACACACACACACACACACACACACACACACACAGACAGACACAATATGTATTGTTCAAAAGCCTGGATGACCTTATCGTCTCATGAAGATAAAAGGCTGCGTTAAATTGGATTAACTACTGTTCCTGTCTTGGTGCTGGTGCTAAGACGTCCACTTTATTGCATTGCTGGGATGAATATCAGTTTGCATGGACAGAGACGAACACGGTTTTCATTAATATGACAGACTGGGATAGAGTGAAGCAATCCCTGACTGGAAACCGCATTTATTTCTTGATGCCTAATAAAAACGACTGTCATGGCAGAGCTGCAGCTCCACTGAAATGCTGCACATATGTTTTAAAGGTAACACTATGTGCGTTAAATGAGCCGCTGATTTAACTTTGTGCTTTTTCTTTTGACTACGCCCGTACAGCAGAGAAAGCTCTCACTGCGTACGATTATTTTGGGGAGGGTGGCGCGTCCGTAATACCTTGGGTTGAGTTTGCAGTTGCACAGCAGCCTAAATTTTTACTGTAGGCTCCCTAGTAGGTTGTATGAATAGTAACGGGTCCGAGCCGAGTCGTCTAGACTGTGATTGTGCAGACGCTTTTAGTGGAGTTTTTTTCTCCAGCTGCTTTCTCCGTGTCTAACTCCGCGGGATCTGCGCTGCAATTTCAGCAGCACACCGGGGTGTCTTCTCGCGCTGCGACACTCAGGCAGAATCAGACAGCCCACTAATCCCGTTGAAGTTTGTGGCATTCACCGCTGATTATTTCCCCATCAGTTCAGGAATATCAAAAGCAGAAATAAGACTCGAAAGGATTTCAGGCGTCCCTGGTTCTCCCCGAGTGCTGTTCACATGTTTTGGGTATGATTGTGATCATGGACACATTTTGCGCGTCGGAAAGCAGACCGGGTGTTTGGTCTCAGATAGACAGGCTGGGAAAAAAAGAAGAGGGACGCAGCACCAAAGCAGCAAGTTGTAGGCACGAAAGGGGGGCTTGAGATGAAGAGAAGAATAATTTGTCTGGGTCCGATTTCTATCTGCCAAACTGGGCAGTGTGTAAGCTCAGTGTGAGAGTGCCTAATTCGGTTATTTTGGGGGAGAAAAAAGTGCACTTGAGAATTTTTTTAAAGATCGCTCTGAGACAAGCACCTCTAAGAAACACAGCATACCTCTCGCCTGGGCCGAGAATTAGAAATAAGGAGGGAAAGAGGGCAACTAATTAGATACAAGCAACTCCTGAGGATTCCGCATTACTTTCAATTCCTTCTGCCAGAAAGAAGATCCAAAAAGATGAAAAGGATGCATTCCCAACAGGACTGTACCAAAAAAGGGGGAAAAAAAGGAAAAAAAAAAAAGACGCACTTACCTCAACTTAATCAACCAAAAATGGAAAGTAACAGGTATCCTCCTATATTAAGCTTCACAGCGTGAAAAAAACAATAATCCAATCCCCGCTTAAATTCAGATCCAAAAAAAATAAAATAAAAACAAAAACAAAAACAAAATCCACACTCCCTCACAGGGCTAGAGCTATTCGGAGTTTATCAGAAGCGGCACTGCTATGTTTACTGGTGACCCCATCACACGCATACACAATCTGCTGGCTGTGCGAGGACATAGGTGCACGGATAGATCTCAATACAAATGTGGAGTTGTGTTTGCCTCTAGCTTTGCTTCAATAGAGCACTGATGTCATGTGGAGGCGGAGTCTCTCTCTCGCTCTCTCTCTCTCTCTCTCTCTCTCTCTCTCTCGCTCTCTCTCTCTTTCGGGGATGCACGGTGCAGTGTTGTGTGGATACACTAGAGGGAGTGGAGGAAAGGGGAAAGGCACTCACATCCTTGTTAGATGTGTGCACTTAAGATGAGCGAGTAGTCACTGGTTGGAAAGCGATTCTGGCTGGCATTAAAAAGACAGAGAGGTGGGAAAAAAAACTGGATATGTACAGTATGGGTGTGCATGCTGGTGGAAATGAGATACGCCCCAAGCACTTTACCGGCAGTGGTTTGCTTAAGGAAGAAGTAGTAGCACCTGTTATTATCATTGGGTGTTCATTTCAGAAGTGCCAGGATAATTGATGATCAGCTTTTTTTTTTTTTTTTTGAGGGGGGGTTAGATGTCATCATTTGTCAGTAATCTTTGTTTTTCTTTTCTTTTTTAAAGAGAAAGAAATCCAGCATTTCAAAGCTCTGCGCCTGAATTGCTTTATGCAACAAGAGTAGGATTATATCTATAATGCTAATAAAAGCTTTGCATATTTCTGTTTTGAAGCACATACCAGACATGCTTTTTTTAAAAAAAAATGTTTGACAGGTAATGAATATTGGATGATGTTGTCGCAGTGAACCAGAATAATTCATAACAAGAATTTAGAGCTGTGTGCTAATTCCTAATATGTGGCTGAGCCTGTTTGTGTGGCTAAGAACTTACATGTACCTGCATACACGGAGCATCTATAAGAGTGTGCCTGTGTGTTTATACAGGATGGAGATGCAGGTTGCTCAGACGTACCTGAACCGATTCTTGCCCTTCGTGCTTTGTGTTTAACTCTGTTTGGTTTCATAGTTAAACGAGGCCAAACAGTTGATTTGCTTCCTTCTAGGCCCAAAGCATCAGTGACTCATCCTGTTAGTCAAAGGACTGTACAGCAGAGTTGACCCATCCAACACTCTTTCCTGCCCTGCGTCATCTCCAGTGTTTCCCCCTCTGGCGAACTGACAGGGCAGACACCACAGCCGGGCGCATTGAGCTGCGATGGAGCAGCTCTGTTCATCTGCTGCTGAATATCAGCTTCCTGTCAGTGGCATTGGGTCAATAATCAGATCTGCGTGATGTATGCAGCTGTCGGTGCAACGTGGAGACTCCTCTCTTGCGTGTCATTCACTCCTGCCAATACCACTTTTTCTTAATTACCTGAAGCCTATTATACTATTCAGCTCTGAATGCCTGAAAGGTCTGCATCCATTTTCAGTAAACAAACAGGTTTGTTAGAGAGGTGTTATTCGCTTGTTCTGTGGAGACTAAAATATCAAGCATAAAATTTATCATGCATTCTGTTTGTCAAGCGCGAGCAGTTGCCCTGTAATAATTAATGACAGTTTAAAGAAAAGGCAAAGAGGAAAAAAAAAGGAGTCAAGTAGCATAGACTCAGTAATAGCATGCTCTTATAACTGCTGAAAGGAAAAAACAGACTCTGTGCAAACTGAGGCCAGTAGCAGAAAATGACAAAGAATGCATGCTTAGAAAAATACTGTTAATGGATTTAGATTCTTAACCTACAATCAACAACAAAAAGTCAATTATTATACCATTTTAAACTTCATCTCTGCTTTTGTTATTTGGTCTCCCATTGTCTATTCATGAGCTGATGAGGACCTCTACTCCTAGTAATTGTTATGGCCTTATTAGGATAGGGAGTACTACAACCAGACTGGCTAAGTGTCTGGCCATTGCTGACATTTCATGCGCAGTTATTTTGCCAGGACAGAACATGATCCAACTCCAGCCTCAACACATCAGCACACAGTTAAAGCATGATTGCCATCTTAACTGGAGTGCTTGATTGAACAGACACTTAAGCCTGGAGCATCTGCCAAAACTACTTAGGCCTCCAGTGGTGTTTTTCAGATTTGTTTGCTTTCCAGCTGGAGTGGCTCTCACTTTTGTTTGAAACACAAAGGGATCTCTAGACAAGTATAAACTGTCTGTCTGTATACTGTTCACTTGGAGGCAATGAATATATGAAATACAATTTCCATTGTATAGCGCAGTTCCCACTGAGGCTGTTTTTGTTTTGTTTTTTTTTTTTGTTTTTTTTGCTGCTTTGTTAACAAACTTATCCATCTTTTATTAGTCCAGGTGTGGTGCCAAAGACTGTGAGGTGAGAAAAGGTCACTTCAGTGGACATCATGACCTGATCTGTATCTTCCTTCTAGGCGGGCAGAGCTGCAAAACCTGTGCCTGACCCCAAAGCTGCTTCCTCTCTTAAACTGACTGCAGACGCATCTGTCAGCGGCTGTTGATAGACCTTCTCTTAGACGTACAAAGAGCCCCACTGGAGGGTGGTGGTGTTGGGTTTCAGTTATCTCAAGACCAGGCAAAATGTGTTACCTTGTTCATCTTTTGTTCAAGGGGATGTGTGCTCTCCTTTCCCAAGGACATGCTCCAGTCTCTCTAGCTAGTTTAGACAGTTGTGTTTAGACAACACAAGTTCGCTTCCTACTTTGTTTTGCATCTTAATTTTTTGTAATGCTAGCTAAAGTGCCTTTTTGGGGGTCTGGTGGCTGTTAAAGTGCACTTGGTCCTTATTTGACTGTCCTGAGAACAGTTTTTGTCGCTCATGACAGGCATTCGACCAGGTAATTGATTTACTTCTGTGCTCATGCTGTGGTCAATAGTTTGGGCTTGCAGTTGGCAGGCTTAGGTGCCCTACTTTTTTGACTGTCTTCCAGAACACACGGACCCAGTCTGATTGGTGCTATGCAAGCTCGATGCTATGGATATTATTTTTTTAACTCCTCTAGCTTTCCATTTATTTGTCACTTAAGCTTAGCATTCACTGAAAAGCTTGTGTGAAATACAATAGTCCCCGAAACTGCTCAGGGGCTCGCAGGGGAAAATGAAGACTGATTTTTTTTTTTCCCCCCCATGTCTCCTTCTGTGCTCTGACTGGAATTCAGTATTGATAGACTTTCTGTGTTCTTAAACAATGCCAAATTAAGGGGAACACGTAAAAGGCTGCTGCCAAAACCCCCACTTTGTTTTTCATTTACCGCCTGCTTTATTTGCATATTCATCCTCTACAGGCAATCTGCAACGATCTTTGCTGTGGGTTTTTCATCTGTGCTTTGTCATTCTGACAGGCAGCTTTTCAGTATCGCAACAGCTTACCTACAGTACCATGTGTGGATGAGAGGTGCTACTGGTTCGGTTAGAGTATTCATGTTTTTGATTTGCACAGGATGTCATTTGTGACAGGGATAAAAAGAGAGTTTGTGGGATAAAACATAAATCAGTGAATGGGTAAATGCAGACAGATGTTGGGCTTCATTTGTGTTGGTTTGTGTACGTGTAATTGTAGACATTATCGTGTTGCCCAGAATGGTTAGCAAGAGGAAGCTTTGACTGATGGTGCTTGTGGGATTTGTATGCATATGTAGATTTCTGTGATAGGAAGTGTTGCCTTGCCGTGGGCATTTTTGCTACCATACAGTAAGTCTTTTCTGATGCAGGTCCTAGATGTCAAAGGTTAGTCGGACCCCTTAATCTCTTGGTACTAGGATGCAGGCCAGAGGGGGAAAAAAGGGCCAACAGCAGCTTGACTAAAGGGGCCGACATCCTGCTGCTTATGCAAGCC
>JAVDPK010002267.1:343124-353900 GCA_034780415.1 Cichlasoma orientale | reverse complement strand
CTCTCTCTCTCTCTCTCTCTCTCTCTCTCTCTCTCTCTCTCTCTCTCTCTCTCTCTCTCTCTCTCTCTCTCTCAGAGCTTTGTGTGGCAGGACTCGGACAGCTAACCACAAAAAGTTATTTGCTACAGTCGTAATGGTTTTCTATACATCAACTTATCTCACAGTATCTCTTCCAATACTATGTGCAGCTTAGCTGGCCTGCATTGTTTTAGCAGCATCCACAGGATCCTGCTTCATCCTGCACCAGATCTCATTAAAGATGGAAGCGAAGATTAAACCACATCCTCTTTAGCGCTCTGCGGCGCTGGTCAGGAGGCATCCACTTGCCTTGTATTACTCATAAATAAGATTGAACAGGCAGTTCCTGCAGTGGCAAAAATAATGCTTATTTGCCACACCGGTGATGGGTTTATTTAATCAGACAAGCTGACAGATGCTCTGGACACTATTATCAGGACTTGGATGCAGCAGGCCTGGAGTGCAGAGTAGGTATTTGCAGAAAGACTAGTATAAACCATAGTGTGATAAAGGCTTGTGGTGGGAGTCATGAAGAATGCATTTAAAAGCCTTTCTGGATGCATCATCATACGTATTGCACCGCCATGCTAAATCATTCTGGTCTGTGCCGAATTATTTTATCTTTTTGCTGTCTGCCACCTCATATTTTTATGGATTATTTATATAATGCGGTCTTGTTGATTAGTATAGTATGCGACTTGGCTGTGTGACATTGACTTGATTAGGGCTGTTAGACGGTGTTTCTCTAAATGTGACTGAAGCTATGTTTCCTTTGTGCTTTGTACAGCAGAAGGAGAGATAAGCCAATTAAACGCTTTGGAGGTTTGAAACTGTAGCTCAGCTTCATAAATGATGAACGTGGCAAGAGCTCGCAGTGGCCCTTTACTGGTGGCTCCTCAGTAATTAGAACTTCCATTAATGATCACAAATTCCCTGTTCTTTGAAGTAGTTCCTTAATCCAGACAGTGTCACATTCTTTCAGTGTATTCAGGGAGAAAGCTCAAAGACACTAATCTGATTCCAAATCTGAATTTAGCAGTGTGGCAGTTATTACGCTGTAAAGGGATGCCTCTGTTGTTTAATTAACAAGACAGAAAGAACTCGTCTTCTATATGTGTTTTTTTAAGGCCATTAAAATTTTGTGGTTTCATTTTGTAATCACATTCTTCCTGTTCAGTGTGAAATCTGTGCAATATAATCTCGAGTTTGATCATCTGCGTAACGTTTTTTTTTTTTTTTCTTCAGATTTTTAACTGGTGTCAACTGTGAGGCAAATTAAAACCCACTATAGTTTAGTACACCACTTTAGACAGAGTCAGTCTACCTGTGAAATTGCTGACTCCATTTAGGTCATTCATCCATCTGACCTTCCTCACTGAACTGCATTTTGATCATGGATGCTTTACGCAATCTGTAGCTTCAGTTTTCTCTTTTCTCCTCAATGCACTCAAATTTGGAGACACAGGAGCCCTTTTGCAACACAGACTGGCCTGACTCATGACTGAGGTAACCTTGGAATACAGATAAATCTGTGCCTCTAATAGAGGTCACGCAGACATTTCCATCCTTCATGTTTCTAAAAAAGATTTTCCAAACAAATGTTTTGCAATTAGATTGTATTTGTCAGACATGTGGCGTGGTGACCTGTTAAATCTATCGCACAATTTGTCATATTTACCTCTTGCCCTAGGAACTTGTAAAGATACAAAAGGCACAGCGAGGAGTGCTCCGTATTTGTGTGTCAGGACTTGGAACCTGTCCCTACTCATACTCCCTGATTGGTTGGTGACAGGAAAGACTAGCTAAGGTTAATTCTGGAAAAAGGGATATATCAGAGTGCTGTGGCACCCAATGCATTTCAAATGATGTGTCCTTGGGATGCAAGGTTACTGCTGAGTCCTCACCTCAGAAACAGCCTTTGTAACTTTTTCGTATTGTTGAAAGGCCTGCCCATGAAAAGGTTGTGTTGATTTGTGCAGAGTGAGTGGCTACATGAAAGGTTTGTCTGCCCTCTGACATTAAATTTTTTGATGAATTTTCCAAAGCCTATTTTTTTTATTGGGATTCACTATTTTAAGTCTGCCAGTGCCTGTAAGCTAAGGGACAGCAGGTTGGTTTAGTGGCAAACTTCGTTTCCAGTCATATTAGATATTGGGGAATAGTGTTGTGCAGTAATTACTTGTGTGATTGATCTTGCATACTATTATGTGCTGTGCAAAGGTCTTGAGCCACACCTCAATTCTCCATATTTTGCTCTGAAAATAGGTACAGTAATTTATTGAATTATGCACAAACATAAATGGAAATACAGTATGCGATGCAAAAACAGACTTTGCACAATTCCAACAAGCTTGAAAGTCAATATTTGAACAGCCACCTTTATTGTTCAACACAGCCGGAACTCTCTCAGGCAGCTTTCTTGTCATTTCTTTAAGTAGTCTTCAGGAATAGTTCTTCAGGCTTTTAGAAGGACAGTCAGAGCTTTTCTTTGGATGTTGGCTGCCTTTTGTTCCATTCTTTGTCCAAATGATCCCACACTGCTTTAATATTGAGTATCAGGCTCTGGGGAGGCCAATCCATGACAGATAGTGTTCAACTGTGTGTTTTTCTATCCAGGTGTGCTTTTACTGCATTGGCAGTGTGTTTTGGTGTCACTGTCGTGCTGAAAAAATCAAACACTTTCCAGATGATATTGAATGGTGGATCAAAATCTCACAGTACTTTTCTGCATTCATAATTCCATCAGTTTCGACAAGAGCTCCAACACCACTGGCTGAAATGCAGTCCCAAACCATGACAGATCCTCCACCATGTCTTAGCCCAAGTCTAAGACCATGTCTTAGACTTGGGCTGTAGACACTCACTGTTGTATCTCTTTCCTGACCTCCTCTGTATGATGATTTGAATTCAAATTTTCAAGCTTGGATCCATCACTCCATAAAAACTGTTACCACTGATTTTCCATCCAGCTCTTGTGTAATCTGGCATACCTCAGCCTTTTCTACCCGTTTCTCTTCCTTAAGAATGGCCTCATGACAGCAGCCCATCCACTCATAAAGTACCATTTCTGAACAGGCTTCAGTGAACAATAGATGGATCAACTGAAAGGGCAGATGTATCTCTCAGGTCCTGTGTGGATTTTTTTTTTCTTAAGGACTTTGAAAAGTTTTCAGCTACTAACTCTTTGGGAATCACCTTGTTGGTGCAAAAATACTATTTTATGTCTATCAAACGTTGGTATTTTTTTTTAAACAAAAAAAAGGGGAACAAATTGTGTTTTTGAGATATTTTGAAATTGATTCTTTGCTAAGTTGTCTGTTATGTGTAGACACAACACTGGTTCATCCCTTGAGTCAGGTGCCTTTTTATGCCTGAATGATTCATTGTCGGTCAGTGTTCAGTGGCTCAGCAAACCAAAAAATATTCCTCTGAAAATGGTCAGGTACACGGGCTGGAAGGAAATTGAGTGAAAAAGCAGCCAAATTCCAAAGACAAACTTTGAAGGTCCTTCAGAAAGCCTGAAGAACTATTGCTCAAGACCACTTTAAAACATTACAAGAAAGTCTGGCTCCTTGGAAGCAAAACATACAGAAGGGCTGGCTCAAGATTTTTGCACAGTACTGTAGCTCACAACTCATCATAAAGTTTGTTTCCAAATGACAAAATCTCATCCTCCAGCCACAGTCGCTTTCATGTCCTCGCTTCCATTTTTGCTCCAGCTGGCTTAAAGCTTTACCTGCTTGCAGTTACCACCTTTTTCCAGTAACACAATGAGTTTGGTGTGTTTTGTTGGATAACAAAATTACGTGTCATAAGTTGTGGTGTTTTTTTTTCAGCTCATAAGCTTGAGAGAAAAAAAAGACTTGGCACAGTCTGTTTTATTCTCACTAGTTCTATTCAACAAAAGAGGAGAATTAATCCTCTGCCTCTTTCCGTTTCTCTCCTTCAGTTTTTGGCCTCCCGATCTGAATTACAAAAAAAATCCTGAACACCTCTCCCAGGTTTTATTTTATCACAACCAGTTTGATTTTTATGCAGAATTCTGTTGCAGACAATCTGGCGATATCACCGGCACCAAACAGTCCCCCCCTGGCCCCCCGCCCCGCATTTACCGTACCTGCTGCTTTTTCAGGCCAGATTCAGGTTTGTTTTTTTTTTCATTTCTAAGCTGCATTTTCTTCTCCGTTAACATTAAGTTCTATATTCAGCATCTGTAAAAGAATCACAAATTAGCTCTGTTCTGTTACAATGTAACCAGTGTGCTAGTGTGATAGTTTTATTGGTGTGGCCAGGAGTTTCCAGAGTAAAGCAGCTCTCTGTTTACTGCCCCACCTCCTTTTGCACTCATAACCCAGGAACACTAAAGCTGACTGTCTCAGCTAAAATTAGCCTGGTCCAGCTGAAAGTGCGACATGGTTTGCTGCTGTCATTAGCTACATCCTTTACCCGCTCACTCTAGAAATCCATAGATTTCTCCATCGTTGACTTAGTGCCATTTGACAGTGACGCTTCGCAGCCATTGCTCTCAGTGGTTAACATACATTTTGTGTAAATCTCGTCTTTCGCACCTAACCCTGGCTGCAGTGGGTATGTGGTTGGGTTCAGCAATGAAGTGAAGCGCTTGGAGGCAAGCCAATTAATGGCTGCAATTAAGCAGTACTGCAAAGTTCAGCAGGAGGACGGCAATATCATTTAGAGAGATGGAACCATTGTCAATCTATTCTGCTAGTTAAGCATCCCCAAGATAATTGTTTCAGTCTCTCAGACGACAACATGTCTGCCAATTATTTAGTTTGATGTGGTTGATTATGCGTTCTCTCTCTTCTGAGTATGTTAGAGGAAGACTTTTGGATAGCAAAACAGATGCAAGCATTATGTTCTGAAGTGAAGAGCAATGTGTACAACAGGGCTGTAATAAGCTAACTTGTTTAATCAATCAAAATGATGGCTAATTAGTAAGTTCCTTGCCATGCCTTATTTTTCAAACACAGTGGATTGAGTATTCTTATGGATAATTCTAGTTTTTGACTTCACATTACTCTGTAGCTAATATCCTCTGAGCCTGAAACACGATTGCAAGTTTGCCAACATAGCATGGCTTCATACTAAATGATGGAGCTAATAAGCTAATACAGCATGAGCGCCAGCCTGCCAGGATGTTTTTAGACAAGAGTACTTGATTTGAGCAGACTGATGGATTGTATTAATTCAGTTAAGAAACACAAATGACTCTCAAAGCAGAAGCACAGTACTTAAAACTGAGGTTGGTGGAAACACCCGCACAGTTTTTGTGCTCTTCTTGCCACCACTTCTGTGTCTTATTCAAGCTTGGATTTATTTAGTGACCTTGCCAAGAGGAAAAGTCTGATTGTATAATTCTTAGTCTTAGCCATGTGTTTTACTACTTCAGAGAGTGCTCTTGAATAGGCAATTGTAACTGGTTGTCTTTTCTTTCTTTTTTTTTTTTTTCTGTTTTCACAAAAGGCAGCTGATAGCAGAAAGAAGGAAATTAGCCACCGGGATTCTGTGTGAATGAAAAAAGAGAAATGGATGCGTGCAATCCATATATGACTCAAAGGAAAGAAGCACAGAACAATATTATATTAATGGAGTGTCTGACAATGACATTTTTGCTGTTCTTCAAAAATGTTGGATGTGTGAGTTATTTACAGCTGTGTGAACAGGTTTTGGCACCCCTGGTAAAATCACCTATTTTGCTGAGTTTTGAAGTAAAAGGTGGTAAGAGGGCATTGCCGGGTAACAGGCAATTGGAGTGTATTTCACAAACTAGGCAGAAGCCTGCTTAAACACAGTGCTTGACTACACACCACGTTGTGCTCAGCTATAGTGCGCACTGTTACATGTGCTGCAGGCAGTGTTGAGAGTGAGTAATGGGGTCAGAGCTGCTCTGCTGGACAAACCATTTGTAATGACACCAATTCTGATATATTGGTGCATATTGGAAAACATATGGCTATACCGATATAAACTCTATTGACTAAAGTACTGGGCCACCTTCACATTACACCTCCCTGAGCTGTTTGGCCATGGAAGCCAATGCCATGAAGCTCCCGGTGCACAGTCTTGGTGCTGATGTTAATGCCTGAGGAGATTTGGAGCTCTGCAGTTATTGAGTCAGCAGACTTTTACACACTATGTGCCTCGACACTTTGTGACCCTGCTCGGTAACTTGTGGTCTACCACCTTGTGGCTGAGTTCCTGTGGTTCCTAAACACTTCCACTTTGCAGTAACCACTTACTGCTGATTGGGGAATATCTAGGAGGGAAGAAATCATGAACCGACTTGTTGCAGAGGTGGCATCCTATTATAGCAGTGCACTCAATTTCAGTGAGCTCTTGAAGACTGTATTGCTCGGTGTTTGATTTTACACGCCCGTGGCAATGGGACTGAAAACACCTGAATTCAAAGATGAGGAGGTGTGCCCCAATACTTTTGTCCATAATGTATCTGTGATAGGTCAGTATTGGACTCTAATAGGTGACTGCTGGAGTGTCTGGGCACTACTCAACCTACTCAACCGACCTCAGCTTATTTCATGAGAATCATGCTATTCATAGTTTAAGAAGTTTCACCAACTCTGCCTTGCAGATCACTTCAAGTTCGGCAGTGGCGATTTGCACATCCACACACAGACAGTGACACAGGGAAGGACATTAACTGTTGCAGGTGAAGTGTTCGAGGTGTAAAACTATCTTATCAACATGACAAAATAAGTATTAGCTCTGTCAAAGTAAATACATCACACTGATCAAAGCACTACAACTACTGCTATTTATGTTTATGCAGGTAAGATTACTTATGAGATCATTTCTCATCAGAATCGGATGGCCTAGTTTTATAAGAGTCTTCACGATGCACCTAGCACGTCTATGTTAGATATCTAAGTTCTCTGTTGCAAATTATATAGGAGCTCTAGTTCCTATATTTTGTGTATTTATGCAAAAAGGACACAAAACTTACTGTTTGCTCTTGTGCAAAACTAAAACAGTGATGCATCACCAGTGCTCCGTTCTACAGCAAGAAATGTGCATTCACACTGTAAAAGGATTAACAGCATTTTGATAAACTGCCTTTAATTAAAGCACAATCCATTTTAGCCTTCATGCTCAATAAGCAGAAAAGAAGATGCTCCAGTCTGATTGCAGATGGTGCTCCGGGGAGATTAGTTTCTGTGACATAAACGGTGTGCCTGTGCATCCAGGGCTTATTCACACATCACCTCAACGCTTAGATCACTGTGATCAAATAGACGCTGGTGGGAATGGATTCTCTTGAGTGCCCCCTAAGTGCATTTTGCTAAGGAAGTAAGAGAAGTTAAAATACATTTAGCGTTAAAAAAGACTGTGCACTCTTCCTTAATGCAATGTTCTGCACTTAAGCTATATGGACTCTAATTCTGAGTGTATATACCTTGGCCAGGCTATCGAGGTCGAGACCCTTATTTCCAGACTTCTGTTTTCCACAAAGAGAACGCAGCGATATGTAAAGAGGAAGTCGATTCTGAAACCACACTTCAGTAGCTGAGGATCTCCAATTTAATGCTGTCCTGGCTTCTGCGTCTAGAGAAATCCCAGCCATGTTATTTTGGATATAGTAAGGGGAACTGTCTGGCTGTCTGGTGGGCTATGCACTGGGGTTAGTGGACTGTGAAGGCCCTGAGGAGCCTGTGAGTCTTTACCGTAGCAGCAGGCCTGATCATCAGTAAGGAAAGGGCCGTATTAACATGAGGCTGATAAATCCAGAAATGCGCAGCTGCTGGCTCAAATCCTGCCGGAGCTCTGTAGTGACACTGGGTCCTGTGAAGTTTGCAGATAACCCGTTTAATTTAAACCGCAAAATAGGGGTGGCTCTTTAAAGTTCTCACACTTGCACAGGGGTGGTGAATGTCAATTGAAATATCATGCTCTGTTATAGCATTGTGTCAAGCGAACAAAGTTTAATGTTGACTACTTGTCCTGCCTGAATTTCTTTATAGATTTCTTTTCATTTTGCATTTCTCTTGCAGTACATACTGGCATTCCCTTATGAAAGGTCCGTGAGATTTGAAGTTTGCTTAGATGTCATTAAATATATTTCAGTTTTTGCCTCTCAAAAGAGTTATGCCAATAAATGTACTTTGAGTATTTATGTAGATATTTGTGGAAATTGGAAGTTAATGCTATTTGCACAAAGACTGAATTTCAGAAATGTTAATGGAGAGGTGGGTGAAGGAATAATCCATTAAATGTTGGTGTGGAGCTGAGTAGCTTAAAGTAAGATTGCAGGTTAGGTCACTGGCCTTTGCAGAGCGCGCACACCCCAAGTGCGCTTACAGCCAACCTTTAAGCTTTAAGTTGTTTAAGTTGTCCTTCCGTATTTATATCATGTGCAACTAAGTTTCGCCTTTTTAACATTCAGCAAACACAGCTACAGCCCGAATGCAAAACATGGCTGGAATAATAGAACAAATGAATTACTGAGTGTGCCATTTTTCTGAGGCTGTTTGTGGTTTCTCACAGACCACAGACATGTTTTTTTTTTTTTGTTGTGACTACCACTGTGCGTTTGAGATTAAAATTGTGGATACAGATTGAAACGACTCATCTAACGAACCCTGCTCTCATGATGCCCCCCCGCATCGTGCCTTCAGAGCCCATGCAGTGAGTCTTTCTCATTTTCTCATTCATGTTAATAGGCTGTGTCTTTAGTGTTGAAAACAATTATTAACTAACACGTCAATCGTTAGGAAGTTGTTTTGTGCATCTTAACTTTGGTGGCATTGACTTTTCCCTTGGTGTCAACTTCAGAAGAAATACAAATGTGTGCTTTGCACAGCCCACCTACATCTTCATTTTCTTGTAATTTCTTCAAGCTTCTTTTTTAGGATTGGGGGCTGAGCAGATGCAGGTGGATGTATATTTATGAGGGGGATGTGTATTTCAGGGAGAAGCGGTGTTGTGAAAGGTGACCTTGTTAGATAAAAGGAGGGCTCGGAAGCCAAATGATGAAAGAGAATGGGATCATCCTGGGCTCATTAATGTGGATTTGAAGGTCAGGTAATTATAACAATAGACGTGTGGGCTGGCTTTGGCATCTGGTATTGTTGCTTTGTTATGATGGTGACAAGCCTGCGGAGGAAAGGGATTAATCACTGTGACACAAGCCTGTTGTCACATTGATACATTCAGACATCATAACACTGGTGCTGAAAGAAGCTGTAAAAACAACATAATTTCAACTATCAGCACTATATGACATGTACAGTTGAGACTATGAATAGGTTTAAGAAGCAACTAACATGGTGCTCTCATATTGTAATTTGTATTTCAAAGTAAAATACAGCTTAAAGTAGAATTCACATTAAGCTATCAGCGATTTTGAAACGTTAAATCTCTTCTTTTCATAAGCGAATGTCCTTCAACTCCAGTGATACAATTTAAAAGGTGCTTCACGTGCATAGCTGAGCTAAATGGTAACGTATTAACCCCTGTATACTGCAACCGAGAGAAGCAAAGAATGCCACATGCATTTTTGAACCAGATGAACTTTAAATTATGTGAACTAAAGCCAGGATTGCACTCTATTCTCAGTGGTGTGTGGACACACACAGCTGGAGACGAGTAGTTGTTTTTCTATTATTTCACAGTGTGCTCGGAGTTCACTTAGACAACGCTTGGGTGGTGGTGCCCTAGAAGTGTAGTGTCTGCACAGATGAGTCAAAACAAAGAAGCTGTTCAGCCTTTGGCATAATTTACATGACTTGGATCCAAGCTAAATGCTGGTTAGCGGAGTACACACTGCACTGGGACATTTCCTGGTGGCCTGATGGTCATTTTGGCCTACTGTGAACCTGAGCGGTCATAATAAAAAGCAGGAGTGAGTTGATTAAACTCTCCACGCATCAGGCACCACTCTGACACCCTCACCTATAGACTCACTCACAAGTCAATAACCAGGTCAGTCAGGAACACAAGCAAAAACAGGCATGCTTGCTTTCAGTGACCAAATATATGTGTGTGTGTGTGTGTGTGAGAGAGAGGTTTTTTTATACTTTGCTTGATGTGTGAATATTAAGTTAGTCATTTGAAAGTTTAAGCTCACTATATCTAATTCTCTGTTTTAAAAAGGGTGGACTAATTGTTTTATATATCAGTGTCTGGCTTTATACATTTACATTTTTGAATTTGTACCATGATCAGTGAGTTGAAACCAATATACCTGACAAACATATTTCTTCCTAAGGGGTTTCACTATACTGTATACCTGCTTGTAGTGAAGATAACAGTGATATTTAAGAATTGAGCATATTGCTAAAAACACACAATATCCTAAATAATCTCTTCTTTTTACACAGTTTTTCTGGATTTAAGGATGCAAACTCTCTTTCCATCTCCCTTCACTCTTGTTTGTAGTGTAAAAAAAGACGAAACACACAGCTGACAGGGCACACACTTGCTCTTTTTAAAAAAAATTTCTCTGCTAGACATCCTGCTGTATTGTTAACAGTAATATTTTGCCACAGTAATCATGTAGAGAAAATCTGATATCATGACAGCCCTAAATAACAGGGTTAGGCTACAAAATTGAAGTCTGTTTGAACAGAGTGGCCTGGAATGGAGTCAAATTCTCAGCCTGAATTATTGTTTGTTGTTCCCACAAATGCCAGATTCCTGTGAATTCATTTTGCACACACACACACACACACACACACACACACACACACACACACACACACACACACACACACACACACACAC
>JAVDPK010002267.1:300558-343024 GCA_034780415.1 Cichlasoma orientale | reverse complement strand
ACACACACACACACACACACACACACACACACACACACACACACACACACACACACACACACACACACACACACTCCGTGTCAGTGTTCTACTTGTCGTTCCTCTCATTCCCTTTGTCTTCATCAACATATCAGTTACTTGTAATTAAACTTTTAGGAAAAAATCTGTAAACAATTTGAGATATCAAGCTTTTTAAATTTTATCCCCATTGCGTACTCACCTTATTACAGCCACGACTTATGTGTTTCAGCCAGTTTTTCCTGTGTGAAGCCATTTTGTGCGTGAATGGACTTCTGGGATTGTGCCACCTCGGCTGCAAGTTTGCCCGCCTCAGTCGGGCTCCTTAGGGACCTCCGCGAGATATAAAGAACAAAAGTGCCACCCAGTATTATCAGGCGAGGCAGCATGTGTGGTGTCGCATGCATTTTTAATGCGCCACAAATAAGAAATACCACTGTGTCCTCTCTCTCATCTCACAACTGGTGGCTCATTTAAATTTTATTTCTATTTGTGTGAATTTCAGCAGCTACTAAAAGCGAACAGCCTCCATCATTGGCGGTTAGAGTAGTCTGGATTTAACACGGAGCTGCACAGACACGAGATGGGCTGCTCTAGATATCAAATTTGGAATTCTTCCAGTTGCGTCGTATGTGAATATACACAAACACGTACATGCACGTATGCATTTGATTGCGCGCGCACTATCACGCGGTATCAGTGCTTGTTAGGAAGGCTGCTGGAGTGGAAAAGTCACTGTGTATGGAGCGAACATTATTCCACTGTAAAAGAAAGTCCTTCACCCCACTGATTCCTTTCAGGGCTGACATGTTAGACAACAGAACACAAAAAAGAGGAACAGCTAATGACCATCTAAGTGTCAGTCAAGCCTTCAAATGATCAGCTTTTAGGTCCCCAAGCTTTCTTTTTAAATTTTTTTTCATTATTCAAGGACTTCTTTTTGCAGTTCATTGTGTATAAGATGCTTATCATGTGCCTGTCAGACTAGCTGTAAGTAAGATTTCTAATTAAAGCCGAATAATAGATAATATGGCTCCTGGTAACAAAGAGCAGCTCTGTTGACCTAGTTAGTGCTTTTATTTGGGACAGTTTTTCTGTGTAACGTCACATTTGATAAAATCAGAACTCCTTCCTTGTGGACAGGTAAGGCACGCTCCAGCGGCAGCAGTGAGTGATATGGAACAAAGCAAAGAGCATACTTATGACAGTTGTTCTCGGATGTATTTTCAAAAAAAATAAATAAATAAAAACGGAAAAAATGCTGGTAAGATTTGTAGACCCAGATAGACCAGCAGCATTTTATTGCTGTGGTGGCTTCTGGTTGGTGTGAATAATTGCACAAGGATTTTTTTATTTTCTATTTTTTGAGTCAGCAACAGAGCAGGCAACCTGACCCATAAAGATTTTTTATTAGTTTCTGTACCCCACCTTTTATCCCAAAGTCACAGCGGCGCACACTATTAACATCTGAGCTTACTGAGAAGCATGTGAGAGGCTGCTAAGGATGAGGTGAATGTGCATTTGATGGAACATACTTAAAAGGTTCAGTTAAGGTGGCGGAGAGCAGAAGGTAGACAGTGGATCTGTTTACTGCCTTGAGGTTTTGTGGTTACGCTCTGGCACTTCCTATTTAACGGCATGATCTAGGGCTCTGCTGACGACACCAAACATGCAACCCAGATCCATGCCTCAGTGCCCTCTGCACACACAGGACTCACACACTGAAGTGCACAAAAGCCATTTTTATGAATGCTCTGCAAATATCTTGACACACTGAGATGAAAGGGTGGTTCCAATAGTCTTTTTTCATTGTGCGGGTGTGTGCATGTATGTGAGTCTGTGCTGACTTGCCGGCTTCTTGATGCCATGCCTGTCACACTATCTGGCGGGGGTTCTGTTATCGATAGATTCTTGCTCAGAAAAGACACAGCAGCGGCACCGCTCTATTTTCATTGGGTGAGGGGTATGTGAGGTTGCAGTGGAGGTTAAGAGTTCAAAGGGCAGAAAGGAAGTCGGTGTTCCCACAGTGACAGTTAGGGCACGTGTTTGATGAGCCGGCCTAACGGTGTAGACCGGCAGTTCCAAATGACCCACCATCTGCAGGCAATCTGGGGAGCCTTTCCACTGAGATTTATCTCCCATGTTATGGTTCCTCCTGGGATGGCACTCTAGGACTCCTGACAAACTCCGAGTTGTAGTCTACTGCTTCGGCTTTATTCTTTCTTTCTTTATTTCTTTCTCTATTCTTTCTTGTCATGGCTTACCTTTACTCCAATCAGAAATATTAAAGCTCAACACTCATATTTTGTCTGCTGTGATGGGATCCTTTCACCCGTTTAAAAGGTGAAGATACAGTCTGTTCTGGCAGAGAGGATCACAAAGAAGGAAATGCATTAAACATACATTCAAAGAGACAACTCCACATGTAGGTACACTGTAGGAAAAAAATCAGATAATGTTCTTCTGATAATACTAATTGTTGGCTCTCGCACTGCTTCCCTGAAGGCAGCTATGTGTTGATCTAAAATATCACCAGACTGAGCCGAGAGCAGGCAAAACTGCAAGGAGGTCTAGTTTATAATTAATACACACACTATAAAATATGTATTATGGGATGAATATGGCCAAATATGGATTTCTGTTTTGATTTTCACTCAGAATAATTGAAGCACTTCTCAGGCAAGTCGTACTGAATAAGACACCACCTCACAGCCTTTGGTGCTAAGAGCGTTGCCGCTGCTCTGCGTTCTGCTGTAGGTTAGCGTCTCTGCCAGCTGCTTCTTATTTGTCTTATGCTGAAAACCGGTTATTAAACCAAGCCCTCATTCATTTTCAGTTTTATAAATCTCTATTGATACATATGTGGGCTGAGCTTATTGGCTCTGCATGTTACAGATACAGTATTTTGTGTGGAGGGTGACATTATAATTATTCAATGAGAGGAAACAGGGGTGGGGGGTGCACAAAGCTACATTTTTACCTTTCCCCACACACACATTCATCAAACTGACACTGAAGATGAGAACGCTCCTCGTCTCCCAGTGGGCTATTGCCATAAACACATTAGAAAAGTATCTCACATCTCAACCCCTAGCCTACCCTGTTCACTACTACCACTGCTCTGCCTCACACACACATACACATGCGGGAGAGTTGTGTCAGACTGATTAGCAACCACATCTCCAATCTCTGATTAGGTGTGGAGTAAATGAAGCGCCCCCCTCAGGCATGCATTTCCATAATGTCAGGTAATTAAACCCCAGTGTTTTAATAGCTCAGGAATAGGAAGACTCCCCAGGAGACTAGACAATGATGATAGACTTTGCTGAAAACTAGCATAGTATTAGCTTGCTTTAAGCTGGCACTGAAACTACCACTTACATTGTGCTCATTTAAAGATGAATGACTTTGAAAACTTTGAAAATGTATATCCCACAAAAAGCTGTATAATGATGAAAATTCCTTAAATTCAATGTTTTGTGCATCTGGGCGTCTTCTGTGATCTTCAAATGTGAAAATAAAATGTCCCAACCTGGTTATAAAAGGCTGTTCTAGAAACGATGCACATTTGAGTTGCGTGCTTTCTGTTGATGGCTGTCAGATTCCTGAGCTAAACAAAGGCTGGGAGAGCACGAGTGTCTTTTTCATCACAGAAAAACCTGGAGAGGTGCTATTGTAAACATGACAGTGCATTGTCAGTACATCCCTGTTTGAGTTGCTGTTTTTTGTTTGTGTATGTTGTGCTCATATTGTATGTACACACACATATACACACAACAAAGGGCCTTTGATAAAGCAAATTCTGCAGTGGGAGAGGGTTTTTTTTTCCTGTTGTTATGCCCACTCATGTGGGGTGCCCAAGTGAGAACAATGCAAAACAGTAATGCTTCAACATAAACATGCAGAAACTGAGTGAACTCCAGAAATCACATTATACATATAATCAGGGAAAAAAAAAATCATAAAAGCCACAGGACTTTGCTGTGATTGGATTACTCTCCCTGATAGCACGCGGTCATTATCTATTACTTGAGCACAGAAACGTTTCTGAGAAATAATAAGCTTTTAATAGGGAAGCATTCACTGCTAATGATACCCGATGCAAAGCTGAAGCTGAAGATCATTAAAGGCGCAGTTGTATGGTTCTTCCAGTACCCGCTGTATGAACTTCACATCAAACACGTTGTCTACCTTCTTCCAGTAACATGCAAATTAACAGATGTACTTTAAATCCCCTCTAATCTTCCTTCTCTGGTGTGTAAGGGATGTGTCTAACGGGGCAACAGTGAAAACAGGTTCACTTTTAATGATAATCTCTCTCCTCAGACATCACTATGACAGTTAACTATCACTAAATGTCATAAATGTAGGGGATTCAGTCATTCATCAGTCATCCTATGAGTGATTATGAACTAAACGGTCTTAAAGCTAACAACAGACGCCGGTGGGCTAGGCTTTACTTGGAGAGGCTCCTACGTATCTACAGTGCAGTATGTAACAAACCTCGTGCTAAAGCCTTCCTCTCAGCTAATGTGCTGTGACAAATTGCTTTGGAAATGCAGGAAACCTGATACAAGTGTTGACAGCAAGCTACTGTACGCTTTTATGGTGCATAACACGTTTTCTTTTTTAGGCGAGTTCGCAGACTCACGGAAATGACGCGTTAAAGTCATTAATTTCATTTTGTGCTGTCGCGATTATTTCAGTTGTTCGGTGTTTAGAATTAGACTTTGTTGTGGATGTGTGATGGCAGTTTCCAGTGTTTGTGTGACCAAGAACAGTGCAGCAATAAGACTGCTGTGACAATATTCTCCTCCAGGCAGGCTTGGCACCAGCAGGATGCTCTTTTTCAGAGTTTTTTTTCCTCTCTGTGTGACGTCAGTGAGAGGAGGTGAGAGGGCAGCCCCGCTCACCTGCTGAGGGACTGCACCAAAGCACAGTATAAAATAAATTGTGAATCATGTAAAGCTGCAGTAAGTTGCATACATAAGTTACAGGTTATCTTCTGTTTTAAACAAATGAAATAAAGTGCTCTGCTACTGGAAAGAGGTTCAAATAATTAGCACGTGGATGTGACTATTTATACACCAGGTACACACGAGTGAAGCCGACAGCGTATTTGGACATATGGGAGGCCATGGCAGTATTTGAATCTCATTGTTGTACAGTAGTATACAACTGTCTCAAACTACACACTACTCTTAAATTCCTTTTAATGAATCACATGTTCTATTGAGCACAACCGCTGTGATTTTGCCAAAGAAAATCTGCCAAGGAGTGTATATTGAGTAGCTGCTGACTGAATCACACATTTGTTGCCAAGTTGCTAATTTGATATTTAAAGGGAAAAAAAAAACGGCCTCACACATTGATCATTTTTGTCAACTGGAGATTTGATAAACAAACTGTTGGATGACATTCACGTTATATTTGCTAGACAGAGCTATTGAAATGTGTGATTATAGGTTTTTCCTGTGAAAGTGATACAGAAATGTGTAAAATAACTGTTATTATTCGAACCAGTTTCAGGCTCGTCACGCTGTGATCCCCTATGCTTTTGAATGATCCGTATTTTTGTATGTTTTTTAAGTTTACTAACTCATTTTTTTTCTCCCTTTTCAGCAAACTCCAGTCTTCTGGGAGGAGGGGGAGGTGAGTGAATGCTTTTTGTTTTTCATTATCGTGCCCCATTGATTGCTGTGCTATGGTAAAGCAATTAAAGTCGCACTTATCAGATCTGGCATACAGCACATCTGTTTTATTGAGTTCATGGCAGATTTTAGTGTCTATTTCATCTGAAGTGTCTGTGTTAAATGCGGCTGAATGTAAGGCTAAAATATTAGAGCGTAGTGCACAGCAACCTTGCGCTGTGCCACGCTGAGAGATGGTCATTACTTTAGTAGCCTGCCGAAGTACATTATCATCAAGGCAATGGAGGAAATCTGAGGCAGCCGATTGTGGTGTGGGAATAATGGTTAGGGAGCGCCAGTAGAATAATACTGCTGCCCAATCACACTGTTCTTCCTTTCTGAAATTTGACTTTTGCAGTGACATGATTGAAATAATCATTCTTCACCACAGTGAGATGAGGTTTGGGTAAAAATGCACCCAGTTACATGTGAATGTTAATTTTTAGTCCCCAGGGAAATTTTTTGATATGTGGGGATGGTATAACAATGAAACAAGGTCACTGCTTCAGCCTTATCTGTTTATCCAGCTGCATTAACAGCCTTCAGTTATATAGTCTGATCCCAACTAGGACAGTCTGCCTTAGTACATCTATGTGTCCAATATAACTAATCAAAAGACGTATTATAGATAAAATCTTTCTTATATTGTGTATTTTGAAGGTCTCTATCAGAGTAGGCATTTTATTTCTTAAGACACTTTAATACAACCATCACCCAACATCTTCACTATATCATATATTCCCTTTTTTCCTAATGTGCATGTGTTTACAGCCTGCATCATTTTATCTATTGTTGTGTGTTCTTTAGTCAAAAAAAAAAAAAATGCAGCATTTGCCCTCATTTTGCTGGTCAAAAATTTCTTTCAGAATTATATAGTTCTTCTTTAAAGAGGTTTAATAAGTTTGTGTAGCAAAAAAAAAAGCACGTACTGCACTAAATATGATGCTTCTGCATTTATTCAGTCATTAGAGTTTACCACCTGGCAAAGATGACTCATCAGAAGCAAAGGACGGGCAAAAAAGGAAGATCAAAGCCACTGCATAGTTATACGCGCTGTGCACATGGTGTCCATTAGAGTGTACATTGAGCTGTTGAAACCTTATTCGCATTTAATCATGCAGCTTGGAGTGGCCCTTATCTCGTCTGATACATTTTTAAGACTGCAAACTCGCAGCGTAGAATCTCAATCCATCAGCAACATGAAGAGGCCCTCAGCGCACAGCCATCTTAGGAATTTCTGTGATTGAGATCAGGGGTCACAAACATGCTTCTCCATAACCAAGCCAGACCCTGTAAAGCAGGTATACTGTCTGCCCGAACGGTGTCTGTCTCCGCTGCAGTCGACTCACGCTATTGATTTGCCACGTACAAAGAAAGACTAGAAGCAATTCTGTTTGCTATTACATTTTCATTATTGCTGTTTTATGCCAGATCACCTTTTTACTGTTCTTGGCCTTGATGATTGATCCAGTTTCTATTTCAACTAATAATAGCTGTGAGGATATTACAGATTGCTCTGTTTCATAACAACAACAGCAAAAAAACAATGAAGGCGAATCAGAGGCTGTCAACATTTGAATGTAAGCTCTTATGTGTCAATTAATGTTGCACTTTGCAAGAAAACATTTCAGCTGATTATAACCTGCAGCTGTGCTTATTAACTCCAGAGGAATTTCTAATTGTAGCAAGTGCCATTTTTTTGAGAGCAAAGCCTCCTTTCATTCCTAATTGACTTCCAGCGATTCTATTCCTAAGTTGCAAGATACAAGATACAAGGTCAGTTATCTCGAAAATGCAAAGAGCCACGTTTCTTGTGCTAATAATGACCACAGGTTAAGTCACATGTATGTTGCTGTGTCCTATATGTGTGTTCTTGTGAAGAGTAAAAAGAGGAGAAGCTACTTTTGGCTGCTCCCTTATTCACAAGGGCTAGTCGCCTTTTTTTTGCCGCGGTCAACAATGATGACTATAAACAGAGTGAGATTACTATTATCTACCAGAGAGCTGAAAATGTTATTTTCCCTCTAAAACAAAGCACCACACCGTTTGTCTTTTATCTGCACGAGGCCAAGAGGGGTTTTATCTTCCAGTGTCTTTATCACTTGAAGGTGGCTGCTAAACCTGCAAAACTGTTCTCTCTGTTGTCACCTTGCCCTCCCTCTCTACCTCTATCTGCGGTTTGGCATGTGAAGACCTCCTGCCTGGTGGCGTCGAGGATCGATGTGGAGAGGAGATGTGCTCTCATATAGAGCCCTCCTTATCTCCCAGCTGTCTTCTCGGGGCTCTGCAGAGGGGTAGCTTCACAACAGGATGATCCATCATGCTGGCCTCACACACCTGAGCCATGTGTAACTCTTAACAGCTCTGGAAGTAGGACTCCGAACAGCTTAGGAAAACTGGACATAGGCTTTACTTTATTTAAGTTAGTTTACCACCTATATATACTTTAAGCCTAATACTTTGCGTGGTCTCTGAGAATTTTGTTGCTATTCCCTTATAAGTTTAGATGTCTTTTCACAGAAAGGTTTTACCTCTCTATAGTGTATCATTTATTCAAGTGTGATATACGGTCACAGCAAAACAGAAACAGAGTTTTTCTGGTGATTGTTTTGTTGCAGTCAGAGTAGTGTGAAAGGATGGAAATGCATGACAGCAAAGCTCTTTCTGAGACTTTTTTTTTCTGTGTGCAGGAAAGCCGTATTATATTTCTAGCAATAGTTACACAGAGAAACAATTCATAAGAAAAGATTCTTATGCCCTGATGCTCTATTAAATCCTTAGAAATCACTGATGGGAATTTTCTCTGGGTTATGCATCTTCAGTATTATGTACGCAATGGGGTTAACCAAAATAGCACTGTTATCTGCTTTAGACATGTTGGTCTCACTGGGATTTCAAACATACATAGAGGGAAATAACAATGATCTCTGATAATAGCACACCAAATGAGGCCTCTGTGAATAGAGGGTAATTATGAATGGTACCAGGTTGCTCTTGTGATGTGTGTCACAGCTTGGCTGGATGCTGGCACAGTCCCAAAAGAATAGACCTAATGTAAACACCACGTTGCCTATTCTGCCTTTCCCTTCCATTTGTCTCTTTTTTTTTATACACACTCACACAAACACAAGTGTTCAAGTGCACGCAGGGGCTATGCAATGATACCATGAAGCCCTTTGTAGCCAGAGAGGGGGAGCTTCGCTTGCCTTTGATGTCTCCGTCCAGGAGGGAAATTTGCTCATTAGCATTCTAACCAGAACCGTTGCCCTTTTAGCACTAGGCTTTAACTAGACCACCCAAACAAATCGTTCTTCTCAGGTTGGACCTCCTTTTTGTGCTCCAATCAGGAGATTTCACTGGTCACTGGCATGGTTTGGTTTTGTGTGTCTTGGCTTGGGCGAATTCAGCCACTGCTGTGGTCACTCTTTCCGCCCATCCAGACTGAAGCAAAAGCCTAGCCTCTTTAAAACAGGGTCAACAGGATTTATAAAAATGACAGCAGGATGAGCGCTTTGCGTAAACAAACACAAGTTCTGCATTTTAAAATGAAAACATATTAGCGTTGACGCGGCTATCGTGATTGCCTGCATTACGTAAGAGCTGTGGGCCCTCAGCTCACCTCCTTTCCTAAACAGTGGCGTGAGTCATGGCAGCCAGGTATTAACACATTATAATAGATGAGAATAATTATGCTCTCTGTAGTGATGCTGATGGCCCTTGTCCTCTTCTGCAACTGAAGACGTCATGGGATGCAGACTCGCAATGATATGACAAGGCAATAACTTTGCGGCTCTCCTCGGAAAATGATGTGAAAACGCCTGTATGATGACTGTGCTCTACAAATCCAGTTAACGGAAGGAAAACAAAATGTTCCGAGCTCTGGCCTTTGAGAGCAATATGAAAAATACACAACATCAGCAGTGCAGGTTCACCAGCGCTATGCTATAAATGCAGAAGCGCTTAAAAAAGGCAAAACGTATTCAATTTCGGACATGTTAGAATAATCCTTTAGCAAGGTTCCTAAGTGCTCCGCTGTGCTTATCTTTATCTCCATTTGTTATGCAAAGAGCTCTGTTTTCTTTTCCTGTCACCTCCAGGTGAACCATTATCCCCTGCCTGGCTCTTACCCCGGGCTTGTTTATTGAGTCGATTGGAGGGGACCACGCAGGGCACGCTGCGCAGTGCAGGGGGAGGGGTGCAGGTCGAGATATAGGATGGTGTTGGGTGACGGTTTGGGCGAGATGGCTTTCTGCCCCTTACACAGCTCCCTGGAAGCCCCCAGACTAATCACTCAGAGATGACGTATTATTCTCATAATTCATAGATTACACACTATGCTTGACTGATGGTCCTCAGTTCACAGATGGTAGTAACAGCCATTAGCATAACTTATGAAAGAGATAGCGTATTTCCCCATGGAGTAACCTAAATAATGTAAAATGATAAATTGAATGCAAAGATTCCTCAGTCAGCAGGGCACCCTTGGGATTTACTTATCTGCTCACATGTAGAGGGGGAGTTAGTTACACTCTGATCTAGGCCTGCCCTGTATTTGTGCTGTAATATTCCATATCCTTTCTAAAGTGTGTTCAAAACAGCACTGATACACTGTAACTGTATACTGCAACACCCAACAATTCTCTGTCTTTATCTGTGTAATTCAATGAAAGCGTATTTACCTCTCATCTCAGTAGGTTGTGTTCAGGACGAGCGCCATCCAAGCATGGGAGTGCCCTCTCACACTGGTTTAAGCTAGTCATACTCATTTGAATAATTGAATTAAAAAATATATTTGTATTGGCCCCATTCTTGCATAAGCAGAAAAGTCATTTTGTAAATTGCACTTACTTAGGGAAATTATAAAGCAACTTAACTCTACAAATCTCAAGTGTAGTGAACTTTTAAGTGTGTGTATGCATTAAAGCGGCACTGTATGCTAGCACTGAAGTGTTGCCTTGGCTTTATTAAATGTGTAGCACAGTGTAATGCAGGGGTTATGTGCTAGAAAGACAATAGCAATCTGCTTGCCTTGCTGGAATCTAAATCTGTTACTTTTTTTAATCAAACACATATTCAGCGTGTTGCAGGACTTGCAGGAAGGTGATGAATTATTTGTGTCGTATACAATCGCGTCTTCACCTAAAGCATCTCAGTGCACAAAGGAGAGCGTCAGTCATCATGTTGAATAATTATCATGTGAGAAGTGCCCTCACGCTGTCGGATCATTTATGATGGAGATGATGTAATTTAGAGGGCGTTCCAGTGAAAGTAACAGGACAAGGTTATCTGCTGGACTGCAGTTTGTGGTTCCCAAATAGTGGTGAAGATTGCATTTCTGTGTGAAAGCGCTCGCACGCCATTTGTGTCTTCCTGCTGCCACCACAGAGAACAGTCACAATGAACACCCCCCGCCTCGTCCTCCAATCAGCAATGATGGATGGACTAATTGATGCAGAGTGATTGGGCCATTCATTTTATCCTACAACAGTGGGTTCCATATTTAGGATTAGTGTTGCATTATGGGAAGAGAAGAAGAAATGGCCACTGAGCCAATGAATCCTATGGGGGGAGGAAAGAGGGACACTCTGAGGAACGGTTATAAAAAATGTAGAGACAAAAAAGAGGGAGAGAGAAAAAAAAAAGTCATGCAGTCATTACGAGCAGCGTTAACAGGACTGGTTAGCTGTGTAATGCTAAGCTTATGAGACATAAGGGAGTGTTCCAGAGAGTTTATGGTGAGGTCAGGATCAACGAATAAGAGCAAGTGAGAGGGGCATATAGCTTCCATGTGTCCTGGTATCCCTTGCTCAGCCTATGAATCATTCATCTCTGTCCCCATGTATAAATCAAGCTGCCCGCTGTTGCCTGCAGCAGTCACGTCATTAGCTCGTTGATGGCATCGCTTGATCTCTGGCACCGCAGTGCAGGTGAGGGAAGGGCTCTAACTTTAAACAGCACACATAGCAGCATATCAAACTTTGTAGAGCTTTTGCTGTTGGCTGTGGTGTAGCGAGCTTTGTGCAGCTTACCATCACCATAAAGAAGCATGTTTCTCATGCATGTTTTCTGGAAACCACTCTCATATCTGGCGTTTCTGATATGTGTAAAACTTTCTCAACAGTGTAATTTGAATGTGGTTTTGGAGTGTAAAGGTACTACAAATCTGACTTTGCAGACCTTTGAGAGTATAAAAATAGAGAGAAAATTAGGTATGCGTGATGGAGAATTGCACCTATTTTCTATATGATTTTCAGACTGATACAGAGTCTTATGTGGCCTTTTGCCACTACGGGTCATTTGAGGTGGAGAGCTTCACTTCTGTGGAATTTCGTCCATCGTTTATTGAGCGAGAGGACTGAGAAACCCTGGAGCCTTATCTGTTTTAAATGCTAGCTCTGCCAGTCACTGAGCGCTGTTACATTTTGACTTACAATCATGGTAATGTATCAAGTGCTTAAAATGCATATAGGCAGTCTCGACTGTTTTGAAAAGTTCTGATACATACCTTTTGGCATCCACCTTTTTTTTTTTTTTTTTTTGCTTTTGCACATATTTGAATGTGCCTACCTCTGAATCATTTTGCTGAAAATAAATAAATGTGATATTACAGTCAGGTCCTCTCCTTCCCTCAGGGTTGCTGTTCTAAACATATTGGAACGGCTTGTTTTACTTCATGTTTCACCCCTGCAGCCTCTCTCTATCTCTCTCTGTGTTTTGTGCTCTTACTGTCTGTGAAAGGAGAGATATTTTGCACTCCTGCAACATGTAGATTTCAGCTTCTCCGCAATTCACTTGCTTTTGTACAACAATGGATATTCACTCCCGTTTAAGAGTCGTCCACCTTATTCTGTCGCCCCTCATTGTACACAACGTGAGAATACCACCACAGGGCTCAAGAAGCAGGCAAGAAAGTGTCAATTTAGTTCTCTTCCACACTGCAGCACACATGACCTCCTCCCGTACCCCGAACCCCCTTTTGTTCACCAGCATTTCTGGGTCACTTGTTAAGATTTTAGACAATTCAGTGCATTACCAAGCGCAGTGTCAGAGCACATTTGTATCCTGCACGGGCTTTATTGGGGCTGTTTTGGGGCTGGATCCTGCACAAAGTTGAAGGTGCTGTCTATTTTGGCATACACATGTCTGTGTGTATTACATATATATGTGTCCCATTAGCTGTGCATTGTCACGACAATAGCTGTGAGTATGAGCGGTACTGTGCAAGCATTTGCTTGCATGATGGCATGTCTGTGTGCCTGCCTGCCTGAATTTAAACGCCAGTGTGCTTGTGTGTGTGTGTATGTATGTATGTGTGTGTGTGTGTGTGTATGATTCTTACTCTGGCATAACTGGATGTTGAGCTGTCTTGTCAGTTGACTCAGTGGTCAGTTTTGGTCCTGCTGCCCCCAGCAACGCACAGTGGAGTGATGAGATCTGACAGACGGGAACAGTTCTTAGCAGGGCACTACCCCATCCCATAGTCTCACCAATCATGGCAAGGCTATTGCAAGGACATCAAGAGCTTAGGCACATGCTCACAAGTGATTCAGCGCTGGCTGACATGCCAATATAACAATCATATGAAACCCTATCATTTTTGAAAACATCTACCCAGGATTGCATTGTAGAGAAATTTTGCAAAGTATATATTAGGACAGAATACTTTCAGCTATTTAACAAAATCAGGCTTTCTGGCGTACAACTTAAACTGAACACTGAGGCTCGCTGTAATAAAAATAAAGGTATATATATATATTTTAAAAAAAAAACAAGTTTGTGATGAATTTGCTTTAAGGATACAGTAATTTGTACTCATAAATATACATTTATTAGTGTGTAATTACATCTTCCAATGCTTCACTGACTCATCGAGTCCTTTTACAAAGTTTTACAGCCTCCTCCAAAGTAAATAGACATGGACACCAGCTGAGGTAAACAGCTAACTGACAGCCTGCACTCACAACAGATGAACAGCAGCCACAGTTGTTTGTCCTACAACAGCCACACTAGGATTAAGCACTTGAATTGGAAGGGACAAAAAAAACAGCATTCAGATGAACGCACTCTGCAATCTAGTGACGTCTAGTTGTCAGATTTTACACACGGCACCTTTAAAGTTAAACAATTTATTTCCTCCATTCTATATAATCTGTCTTTACTCTGCCTATAAGCAGAACCATTAACGTGGTAAACAACCACCAGATCATCTAGAATAACCTCACCCTTGCAGCCATTAGGACAGAATGATAAATCTTAAATTAATCCTTCATGTAGTGCATGCACACAATTATTTTATAAAGGAAGTATGCTACTGTTGTCAGGCGTGGGCCTGAAGTACTGTATGGTTTCCAGTTGCTGTTATTAACATGAGACCACACACTACTGATGGGAGGAAACCAAATAGGTGTGGTAGCTCATTCAATTACCAAACAGCATTCTGAGATGTTAATGTACCATGCACTATTCTGCTGTGTTAACTATTGTTAGCTGATGGCCCAATGCCATGTGGTCTGATTTAGCAAAGGTACATGTGCAAACTGCACGTGCATTTTGCAGCACAAATAAACACCCAGAGCCCTGACTGCTCTGAACGGCCTAAAGTTTACAGTAACATTAGGGTGGTATATGGCTATAAATCCATGCAGTGCACTGATGAAGAGTTTTTTTTTTTTTTTTTTAACTCACAGTGGGAGGAAAATAAAGTGAATATTTAGGTGAGCATCTCTAAATTGCTGGCTGGTGGCTGATTAGTGGCACTTTTTTTTTTTTACGCTTTCTGTGCAGAAACTGACCCGCTATAGCTTTTTGCCAACTAGTAACAAACTGTCAAGCTTTCTGCATCTCTCATGGGGCCGCCTAGTTAGCTGTGTCTGACAGGCCTCTTGCCTACAAGGAAGGTTTGAGTCCAGGGAGGGCAGAGCAAGCTCCAGAGGAAAACTGTCATCTTTTTGTCAGACCACAGGGAAGAGGAGGAGTTTCTCTCTCCGTTCTTTTCCCTGTCTCTCGTTTTCACCCCTATCTTTCCCTCTGTATCAGCCTGTTCCCCTGGTGAAGATCTTCACTTTCCCACTGCCTGTTATGCAGCTCTTAGCCTGACTGTGCAGAATAAACAGATGGGTGTCAGAGGATGAAACACCAAGCGTCCCCGAGGAGCAGGGCCCACTGTTTTTAACCCACTCACAGTTTTCTTCTGCAGGGCCGCAGCAGCCATCCCAGTACGCTAGCTGAGAGTGACACTAGGACAGGCAGTTAGACTGAGGTGAAAGACGCTCCATGTGTCCTTCTTAAGGGAAAGATGAACGTTTATACCACAGGGATGATGCCCGCCACTCCACCTAATCCTCTTTTCCCAGACACTTCATTATCACCTGCATACTGCAGCCACAGTATGTGTGTGCTGGCAGATCTCTGAGGAAAGCTACAGAAGCTTGCGTAAAAGCAGAGTGAGTGGAAGGAGCATTGAAAAAGCGAGAGAAAGATGAGGGGGACGGCGGTATGAAGAATGACAGTGGATACGCAGAGTAAAAGGTGTGGTGGAGGTGGAGAACAGATGTCAGACAGTGGGTGGTAGTGAGAGGTAAACAGTCTGCATAATGTCTTCTCATTTTCTTTTCCCTATGTATGCATTTCCATCTCAGAAGCAAATAACAAGCCAAACTGTCCTCCCATCAAACACGTCACTTTATCAAATAAAGTGAAGGAGCCACTTGTGAATTTAGCTTAACAGTTAAATAGTAAGTACGATTTGTGGGGTTTAAAATTGGCAAATTTAGCAGCTTTCCAGTTATGTGTAGAATCCTGTGTGTTCTAGGAGAAAGTCTTTAAGGAGGAAGATTTCAGATAGGACTTGAGTTTTCAACATACACAGACCAATTAATACTAGTATATTTGTTGTTCTCTGTGTTGGGCATGTGCAGAGGTGTCTGCTGGGAAGAAGATTAATTTCTGAGTGGGAGAGTGCAGCAAAGCTATTTGAGCCCACTGAAACATGTTGGCTCTCTACTGTGAGACTCGCATTAGCACATGCCATAATTGATGGAGGAGCATACTTAGCAGTAATAATGGGAATGGGCTTTATAGGGGGTGGTATCAAGACATTATTTTCAGAAAGCTCTAATTAAGCTTTTTGCTGTGGCTTTGGTGTAGCAGTGACTGTCCAGTGTCATCGGGAATGCTTTCTCTGATAAACACGCTGCTTGCCAATCGGTTTGTTCTGGGCCTCCAATGTGCAGGGAAAATAAACAAGTTCATCAAACAGAGCGAGACAGCGCTCCTCTCCACTGACTCTAGTCCTGGCCCTGATGAAACGGCAATCAGCTCAGTGCCATTGGGAGCCATTGTGTTTACAGTCAGTGGGTGGATAGACTGCTGCTAGCTAGGGGAGATTAGACCTTTGAGACCAGCTGGGACATTCCCACCACCACCACACATCTCCACCTGTGAAATTGCAAACGAGACCACGTCCTGCCCCTCACCCTCCATGGCTGTTTGAGTGATCAGCACCACACTGACACTTTGGGAGGTTGGTCACTCAAATTAAACTGAGACCCAGTGTACATGAGAGCGTGTGACTGTTTTGATGGTGGAGGCACATGAAAGCAGACACAGCTGTAGATCAAGATGTGGGTGGGAAGGGACACTGTTGACTTTGATGTCACTTCTCCAACCACTTACCTCCCTAGAATGTTTCTTCCCGACTCAGTTCGAAAATTCACTGCAGCTTCTTCAAAATTCTCTGCCGCCGTCTTTAAAATAAGGCACGGGTGTTCTTACGGAGTCGCCGCTTTCACAAACCGTGTTCTACATAAAAAGGGTAAACCTGAAGGAAATGCAGCAGGATGGAGTGTAAATGTGAGCCTCAGCTGACAGCCCCTGGAACGTGTTTCTCCCCCTTGGTGGGCAGCGTAGAAAACCTCACCAAGCGTGACAATAACAGAATGCCAAAACATGGATTGGGCCAAATGAGCTGTGAACGCAAACAAAGTAGCGAATTTGTTCTGTGGCATTTGGGGTGGACATGTGTCCCCTCAGCATGTTAAATACTGCACCGGGTCTAACTGACAGACAGGAAGGCAGTGAAAAATGAAGAATAATTAAGGAAAGAGGGAAGAAGAGGCAGAAAAGACAGAAGGTAAAGAAAGGCAAAGGCAAACATGTCACAGATGTATACGGATGTATATATACATGTTACTGTTCTAGCATTCCAGTGTTTCTGTGCATATGCTGCTTCTTTGGATCCCAACTGAGATTTGTCATGCCTTATGGTAAATTTATTGAAGCATAAGCTGAAGCACTGTTTTGTCTTCCACTGAGAATTTTTTTTGGTTTGTATATGACTTCATATTACCTCATGAATATTGATATTCTGCAAGTTTGTGTCTGACTTACGTTTGGATGCGTATGCCTTTTTGTGCTTTATGTGTTATTTGTGGAGCAGGCACACACACACAAACACACGCGCGCGCACACACACACACACACACACACACACACACTGACTCTACAATCCTGAGTCTGGCTCAGCTGTTAAATGTTTTATTTACTGAGCCTTGATGAGATAAGAGCCGGGTGTTTTTGGAATGTCTGTCTGAGGACATCAGCATGCCTCTCTGTGTGTGTACGCTTCTTTTAAGTGCTGATTGGTCATTTGGCATCCGTCCCTCAACACCAAAATGGACTCTTGGAGCAACTCATGAAGGCTATAAACATAAGCAGCCGATAGCAGGGATACTCTGATGGGGGGGAATCTTAATAATACACAGTTCTTTTGAATCGGTCTGCGGGGCTATTCGACAAATGCATTTCAGACTTTTAAGTGTGTTGCTGATTAGCTAGGCGCTTAATGGTTTGTGGGGATAGATTGTTGCATATATATTCAGTGTTTTACTCTCTCCCTCTTTTTTTTTACATGTAATACTGAGGCAGACCAGTTAAGGAATCAAAAGAGCCTAACTGCACGGAAAATGGATCTGTGCTGGGCGGCTTGTTAATTCCCCAGTGTGCCTCCTGAGGTGAATCGCTCTCGATGCGGACGTTGCCTTTGATCATTCACAAAGCATGTCGTAGCAAGGTCTGCACAGGCACCCAACAGATGGTCATTAAATCACACATTATATTTTACTGGAGCTTTTTACATTTCTGCAAGATCGCTGGGCTTTTATTGCTGCTATTTAAGATTGCCACCATGCTGATTGTAAACAAGCAGAGACTTTTGTGTGAGGATGCCAATAGACCTAACAACAATGTGCACGCAAACATTGCATAATTCTCACTCAATTCCTCCTCTCCTTACAGAGGCACAAGTGTTAGGCAGGATTATATGTTTATTGATTACTGGATGTGCTCTTAGTACTTTTCAAAAAAATCCAGCATGTATAAAAATGTGTTTAAGTCTTGCACTTGGTGTAAATAGTGTAAAATGTTGTGGGCCTGCTCTGAAGAAGCTCACTGTTTAGATGCCATCAAACCCCAACAGAACCTTGCTCCCCAGCTGAGCAATAATGATGACCTCTGAACTCCAGTCAGCTGTGCTTCAGCAGCGTGTCTTAGTGTCAGTAAGCATCACGGAGACAGAAATCCCTTATTACCTCTGCATGATTAGCTACTGACCAGAATTGGAAATCCACCTTAATGATGTATGTCATCTAGTTGGCATTTAAATTGCTGACTTCCACCAGCTACCGCAGTAAAGCAAGAAACAAATGTTCAAATCTCTTCAAGGTGACTCTGGTTTGGGCCTGCGGATACAGAAGCGGAAAGCTTGAGAGCGCAACTATGAAAGTATAGGAGGTAATGGAAAAAGAAAATGTTGATTAAGTTGTATGTAATGCAACTTAATGTGCAGAGTGAGCCAGCGGTTTTGTGGTTTAGAAAGTCTTCACTGATTATTGAATCCAACTCGGTGCTGCCTGCATCTTTCAGCGTGTTTCTTTATGCTGTGTGTCTCAACATATACTATAAGAATGTCAGGCAAAAGCAGATAATAAAATTAAATGATGCGGTGTTTAATGCATCTTTTTTGGCTGTTTGCAGCCGTGTTTTATAACCATCTGTTTATGTTTTTGCACATCTACATTCAGATGCAAGTGTGACGCCCTCCTCTAACCTGCCTGAGCTTGAATGTATATTCATTTGCATCAAATGCAAATCTATTCCAGTTCAAACTGCTGCAAATGAAATCTTTTGAACACCCACACAAACTCCTACATAAAATCCCATTCTTTATTTATTATCTTGTTGTGAGAATTTTGCTGCACCGTATAGCCTCACCAAATCTTTTCATATTAGCAGGCAAAATGGGGGACAAAGGCTATGTGTTACATTGGCATGGAGGCCAAAGTTCCTGACAGGGCAATTTGCTGTCTTTTCTTTTTGGTGAGCGGAGACAATAGACAGCTGTAGGCTCATTCGGGTCCCTGTGTGCTGCAGTGTGAAAGCAGCTTGGCTTTTTGCCCCTAGGGTCAGTGAGGGGATCTCAAGCACCACGACTGATGAGCACTAATCTGGCCTCCTCGGCAAACACAAGCCTTTCTCTGTAACCTTCAAGCCGTGAAACACAATTTCCAGAGGCAGCAGGGAGTCCAGGGGACCACGATGTCAATAAGCAAATGGGGGAGTGGTTTCAGAGTATACACAACACTCACTCAGCGCATCTGTTTTCAATGTAGCAATCGGATAATTCCCTGCCTTCAGAAGCAAAATGAATTAAAAATGTGGCACAATTATTCCCTTATATTTCACATTTTAATATAGAAGATGCTGGTGAAAGAACATTGTTGTAAATAGTTTATAAGTTGCTTGACAGTACTGATATAACATTTATTGATTGTACCAATTATTAGCAGTTTGCAGAAGCGTTTGCTACATAGGGTGAACAGTCTGATGAAGCCCAGTGCGGCAGACCTTTAATGAATAATAAATCTAATTTTACTTACCCAGTGTTTTTATCATAAGGATCAATCTTTCTGGTAATTTTGAGGTTGTGGCTTGTGTTTCAGCTTTATTGCATTACTTTATCTGGTACACTGACACTTCTATTGGCCATCTATACAAATAAGAATGGACAGACTTACAAAATACTATAAAATAAAGTAATAAGTAAATAAACCGCAACACCCTGAAGCATCATTACATTTTAAATTTCAAAAAAGCAGCAATAAATGCAGGTTTATTGACACATTCCTATGTGCATTATAACTGATATATGTACTTTGTATTTTTTTTGTATGGGTATCTATTAAGCACCATCTAGTGCATATTTTTTTTAAGAAGCATTAATTTGAAATGCTTTACCTTTCACATATTTATAGATTTCTGTTAACTCCTTATTTGATAAATGTCTGCACCTGTACATGAGCAGCATTCCTTTCATTGCAGCTAAAACTGGAGCTGATTAAAGAATTGAAATGGTCCATTTAACCCCTAACACAGGGAAGACCAACCTGTGTGATGGTACCATTACTTTGCAGTAATTCCTGCAGGCGGCAGCTTGAATTGATCCCCCCTCGGCCATCAGGAAGTTTTAGTGCTGCTATGTGTGTGCTCAAAGCCCAGTTTAATAAAGCTAGCTGGTCATGAGCAGTTAAACCAGAGGAGAACAATAAATAAATAAACAGACTTGGTCTGTCCTCCTCTTCTCCACCACCACTTTCTTCTGCACCACACCTCCTGTTGGCCACATGGCGGATGTGCTGCATGCAGAGAGGTCAGCATCTGGACATGCCTGACTTCTAGCTGGAGGCCCCCTTAGTGCAAGTATTAGACTAGCACATCTTGGTGCTCTCCTTTTTTAGAAGGTTTTCTTTTGAAGCAGACACACATCTCATATTACAACAATCAGCTCTATCTTCTTTTTCTTGCTCAAAATAGTATACTTTATGGGACATCAGTGTTTTTATTATGCATAAACAGGGCGATAGGAATGTGTTATGAGACTGCTGCCACAACACAGGCCATCAGCAAGGCAGATTGATGTTGAGGGGCCTGGCCGATGGAGATAGAGTTTATCTGCTGCAGGCTGGGATATGAAATCTAATCACACGAGTGCCAGGTGAGGAAGAGCAGCCGCAGATGAGCCACTAACGCACACCATCACACTTGTATTCAACAAATGGCAAGGAATTTCTCTCTGCTGGGTTGAGACAGGCGATAAGCTTCAGACAAGAACGCTCTCGCTCCATAGATCTGTCTTTCAGAGGAAGAGAAACTGAATGAAAGAGGATGGCATTAGAGAGAGGAAAGGGAAAAAAGCTAGCTTTGGGAAATGTACAAAAAAGAAGAAGAAGCAAATCTCAAAATACTCAGCAGCCAAGAATAACAAATGACCTTGGTATATTTTTATTAATTGTGTTCTTCAAGCTATGATCTGTTTTTTCTTTTGTGTTTGTATTCGACTATAATCAATAAATGGTTTAAAAAATCAGAACGCTGTGTAAGATAACTGAGAGTTAAAAAAACAACAACTTTAAATTAATAATGGATTGTTTTCATAATACATCTTCCCAACACATACAAAAGCCCCTTATACAAACACTATAAACCAAGTTTTACTCACAGCCGCAGGCTACTGCACCTAGGTGATTTGTGTTGCACTTTTTACCTGCACTTCAATTGTATTTATGCCACAAGTATGATTTTAGTGTTGTTTAAAGGTGCGTCCACACAGACAGTGATTTGTTCATCACGCATTGCTTTGAAGCTGATTCCGGGTACCTAGGTAACCCTCTAACATATTTACTACCCTGTGATACAGAGGCTTCTCGCATAACATCAGGCGCACATTGCTCGAGAGTGGCTCCCGGAGGCTGTTGGCTGTCGCTAGAAGGTGCTGCGCCAAAAACCTCCTTGTGATTGCTTTGGTCGCTAGCAGATCGCCGCGGTTGCCTATAGTTTGCATGGAAGATGCTGACTTGTCTGCTAACAGCTAGCTGCGTGGTAGTAAAACTTGAAAAATTGCAATGCAAACAGGAAACAGACAATGTCCACCTTCAAAGTAAAAACTGTGCCTGCGCTTTGCATTTCAAAAGGCAGTTTGTGTCACACTTGTCATAGTTTCATGGCTGCTTGGAGAGTAGTTGGTGAGTGTTTGCAGACAAGTTGGGGTGTTCCATGCAAACTGTGGTAGCAATTTGCTAGTGAGCAAAGCTGTTGTTACTGCAAATCTCTTTCTGCTTGCATACAGCATAAGCTTTCCATTGTTTGAGCCACTATTACATCATTTTTAAAAAATAGGATCCTGTTTCAATCTGCTACATCTTTATATTAGGGCACTTTGGTATCTTAACTGAGACTCTCAGTTACAGCTGACTATACCACATAGTTTCACATAAGACATAAAATGTGCGTCTCAGTCTAAATGAATTGCTTGCATCTATGACACAAGGTGACATGAGTACCATACCTGTACGAGTTTATGTTCTGGTATGTATAATTTACTAATTATTGTACAGTCTTTACCTTACAATATAAAGCACCTTGAGGTGACTGTTTTGTGATTTGGCACTGTATAAATAAAATTGAATTTATTTATTAATTTGTTTTCTTCCACATATCCAATTCAGGGTTGCAGTGGGGCTGGAACCTGTCCCAGCTGTCATAGGGCAGGAGGCGGGGTAAGCCCTGGACAGTTTGCCAGTCGCAGGGTAACACATAGAGACATTCACACTGACATTCACACCCACGGCAAATTTAGAAACTTCAGTTAAATGAACAAGCACGTCTTAGTACTGTGAGAGGAGCACAGAAAAGCCCCAGCCACTCTGCCGTGTTTATATATGTGAAAGAAAATATACTCACACATGTAGTATATATGTGATTTTCCTTTAAAATGTGAAATTCAACACTGCATTTCTTGCTGCTACTAACTGTTAAGTTGTGTAGGTAATAAGACCACCACATGTCTCAAGTGGTATACAGGGAGCTGCCTGCTGTGATAGTGCAGCTTCACCAATATTCGCAAATATTTCCATAGAAACTTGGTTTATTGGCATATTTATTTTGGAAAATAGCAGTTTAATAGCACAGACTGCAGCTTCCCTGCACTTATAAGCTTGAGAGAGAGCCCTGAAAGGAAATTAAGCATAGGAAACACAAAAAAGCGAGGATCACACATTATGCTACACATGGCTATGGCACACTGTACTGGGATTTATACTGACTTTCATGTACCACATCATGAATAAAACTGTTTAAATAAGACATGTGGACATATATGATAAATAAAGTAAACCAAACTCAGTGCCAATATCAGGAGAATCAGCACGGAAGAGACATTTTTCGAAGTTGACAGATGCATTCTTCCTTGCTATTAAGGACGTACGTGAATAGTCAGCTAGATGAGTAAACTCGCTGCCCTTGCTAGTCTACCAGAAATGCTAGTTGGTTGAACAAATTATTCATATTCACAACTCAAAGATGTTATATAGCCACCTGCCCTTGGCTGGGGCAGCGGCTCTGGCAGACAGCAGCACCACTATTCCTCTCTCCCCCTCTGTCTCAGCCATCCTAACCCAAAGAACAGCTTTATGCATGTTGCGCCATAGTAAATTAGCACATAACCACTTGAACAGAGCAGTGCTTAACCATACCCTGCACATACACCTCCATCTTAACCTGCAAGAAAAGAAAACTGCTAACATTAGCCACACTCTAAACATAAATCTGGCACCATGTTTACATTGTACTGCAAAATTGCAAATATGACTAATTTCAGCTGTATTTAAAATACGATTTGATTATTAAATAATGCGGTTAATTGTTTTAAATGGCTCTTAAATACACATGCAGTATTTATACATATAATGTTTAACCTCATTCATTAGCGTGAGCTCAGTCTGATTTTTACACTAGTCTTTTTTTCCCTCCCATTTATTCGAGTAATAAATGATGCTAGCAGCAGCCATTTTTGCTATAGTTACAAAGGGCTGAAACAAGAGAGACGATGCATTCATTGTGGTCGGCATCATTAATAGTATTATGGATGTTTACACATGGATGAAAAAGGTTAAAAACTCCAGTTTGCCGTGTGGCTGTTAGGGCCCCAAACATGTTACGAAACAAACTGCCATTACTCAGTGAGTGGCACGGTAATCATTCTGACAGGACTTTGAGATAGGACAGGAAAAGAGAGAGAGGTACAAATCTGAGGAAGATAATCAGCAAACGGGAGATAAACCATTTGCTGCGGCCCTTTAATTTCTCCCTCAGTCTGAGACTGGTAATTGGTACGCAGTTTTTATCCTTGATGAAATGTCAGAAAAAGAGAAATATTTAATATTTTATTTTTTAAATGCAATCTCAGACTAAAATGGGAGTGTGCAGTCTTCTGCCCAGCGTCTCATCCCCTGGTAAGTAGAATCTTATAACATGATTGCAAATTTCTAGAGACTAAAAGGTTCCACACTCCAAAAGTAATATGTTTGTCAGAACGTATTCGGTATGCTGTGCTGTATATTAGCCGTTAAATCCCACTTGCCCTAAGTTCATATATATAGTTTCTGCAAACTGAGTGTTGGAGGGTGTGATGGTGATGATGACCTCTTTGCCTGGTCACTGATAAAGCCATCAGATCTCTTTATGAAAGGCCTGCCGGACACTTCTCGATTTCCTTTGCTCGCCCAGCATACCTAACCCATAAATAACCATGTACACATCCTTCACGCTTCTCCTGAACCGATGACCTCAGAACTAGGATGCAGCACCATCCGTTTGCCAACATGGAGATTGTTTTTCAGCCCTTGAAATTTTACCCTGCAAGATCAATGTTGCAGCTGGCCTGAGAGGTCCCACAGAGGACTAGATGGGGGTGAGGTCAGGGTTTTCGCCCAGGCTCTCTGTGGGGTGTTTAGGGTAAGATCGGGCACTCTGGAATCAGTCTTTTCACTGACAGCTGAGGTTTAAACCAGCTGGTCTGGCTGATATTCTTAGATCCTTTAACCAAACCACTGATGAAACTTTCAACTACTCAGATAACCTCTTACTTTGACCTCTTACTTTGATAAGTTTCACTTGGGCTGGTTAATTCCTAAACTGCAACATTTTCACGGTCCCCCCATATCTCATTAACTAATCTGTTTATTCAGAGCAGATGAAATTGGAGATGAAATTGTGTTTTTTACTGGGCTATTTAACAGGCCCACCCCACATTCATCCAATTCCTCATTGTTCTTTTATACTCTGGCGCACATTGCTTTGTTTTGTTTTTTTATTATTATTTTATTTTGCCTGTTCAAAATTAGATGGCCGCAGAGTGATTTTATGCTTTCAGCTTAGTAATGGTATTATGCAAAATACCATTACCCTCAAAAGGACACTCCAATGTGTGGAAGCAGGTCAAGCGTTTATTTTAAAAAGGGGTTATCTGTGGAGTTGTAAAAAAAAACCCCAACACAAACAGTGATGTCTTCCTTACTCTTAGCTTTGAGAGCCATTTAGCAGAGAGGGAGACATTTTAGCTGGAATGATGGTGAGCAAAGGTTTCCTGCAACTAATGGTCATTGTTAGTTTTGTTTAAGAAGCACACTAGAGTGAGACATCTAGAGCTCCCATACAATATTTTTCTTTCTTTTTTCACTCCCTTCCCTTTTCTCAGTCTCGCACTCTCAGCTTGCAAAGGTGCTGTTGAGATTCTGGTGAATATGGCATAATGGAAGCTCTTTGTTTGCTCATGTGCTGATCCTTCACAATGGGCGGATAATGGAAGAACACTTTAGAGACAGATGTTCCCTCTTCATCACACTCATCAGTGTGACCCTCTTGGAAAGGAAAGGGAGGGAAATGAAGGAAAAAAAAAATCATATTAGACAGCTATGCTGTCCTCTATCCTTTTTGCACTAAAATGAGCTGTTTACATGTGGAAAGCTTAATCTGACATAGCTGTTTGCATGTTCTGAAGTACCAGAGGACCTTAGAAAGACGAGACTGCCTGTTAATCATGTTGACCCCCAATAATTTGCTTAATTCAGCTCAGCTGTGGAACAGCAAATGAAAGGTAAAGCGTCAGCTCAGTGACCATTCATTAAAACAAGCATAGACATAAACAGGAAAAGCAAACGGAGGTGTATTTTTTAGGTTGCTGCATGTCACACTTTTCCAGAGTGTTTATTAGTTATGGGTCACCTTGAAGGTTGAGGAGTGGATGGAGGGCAATCAATAGCAAAGCCGATAAGGAAGCAAGTGGCTAAGGTTAAGAGAGTAATCCTTGATGGTAAAGCAGGAAATCTATAAAAAGAATGATTTCTCCACTCCTGCAGGGCAGAAGATGCTGTTTATTAGAACAAGGTTGAGGCCGCAAACACTGGGTAACACTGGCTAAGATTGACGTACTATCTATCTGTATATATATAACTCTCCATTCATCCAGCCATCCATCCTAATCGAAATTCAGTCAAATCTATAAAAACCCGTTCATCACTGTAGAATACTATTTTTAGGATTTTTTTTTAAATTGTATTGAGATTTCTCTCATAGATTCAATTCAAAGTAGTTAAGTCTCCAGTTATGCAGAATATTCTGGTTGTTAAATTTGGCAACTGTAGCTATCTAACTTATAGGTAAATGGTAACATTTGTGTTTTCATGTTGTGCATGAACCTTTAATAATAAATAAAGCAGCAAACAAGTTTGCATTTTCACCTCAAAATTTACAGGAAGCAATACAAAAACAGTTCACTAAGTATTTCTTAATCTCTCACAGATGTTTCAATCATAATTAACACATGAAACTGGAGAGACCAAAGTTATGCTGCTTGTGTCATCACAGCAGACAGACATGCACATACGAATGGACTGATTACACCTCAGTTTTTTTTCTTTAAAGGGACAATGCACAGTGATCAGTACCATTTAAATAAAACCTAAAACCTCAGCTTGTGATTCGGGCTCCTTAAACTATCATTTCTGTTTCTTTTTAAAAACTAAAACCCGCTCTGGCTTTTGCTCATGGCTTCCTGTTTCCTGATACCAAGTGTCCCCAAATTTTTCTATTTTACAGACAAAACTCAAAATTTTTTTATGCCTCTCAACAATAATCTAGAATCAGCCACTGTATATTTATAAATTAATAAATGAATGTTAACTAATGAGTATGAAAAATCAAGTTTAAACAGTTGTATAGTATAGCTGTTTTTCAATGCTTAATTTATTCAAACTCTTTTCAGCTGATGGCGGATAAATCGTTGCAGTAAAACTATATTTGCATTCATAATATGGTTTTTGACTCACAGTTATGTTGCCATGATAAATATTTCTTTTTCACAGAGCACGTTGCTCATTTTTGCTGCCATTTTCCCAGCTAGTTGAGGAAAATGAAGTGCAACCTTACAGCTACAATGCTGCTCGTCTAACCTTGAGACAGCTGCCTGCCATGCTCGAAAATGCGCACTCTACTACTTTTAAACCCCTAATAAATCTTGGGCGATAGAGTTTATGAGCTCACTGTTTGTGGCAGCGTAAGTACATGTTTTACTGAAATATAGCAGCTTTTGGCTTTACCTTTGTAGCTAAGTGGTGATGTGTCATACAAAAACAACTCTGAAATGTCTTGCCCAAAAGCAAGGTGTATTCTTTATTTATAGCAGGGCTGTTATTATACTAGGTTTAATTGAGCAGCAAGAGTGAGATGCTAATGTTTTTTTCAGCAGCATATGTTAAGTGTCTCAGTATTTGAAGTCTGACCTGTCAGTGAAAGTAACAGGGTAGCATTTTCCTTGGTAAATAATTAACATTGCAATTCTGCCTTCCACTGTACTCGATGCATATTGATACAGGCAATTTGTTCCCTCATCTAAGCATCCAGGTTCCTTCTGTTGGAGAAACACATGGCATACTCTATATCCATAATGGCCACAGCAACAGCTTGTTAGGGTAATCGCTGAACCAGTTTTTCTTCTGTTATTATGTGCAGACTATCTGTGACAAGCACTTGCTGCAGATCTCATTATTTTAAAATGTTTCACTGTATATTTGCTGGCCGCCATTGATGTGGAATAGCCACAGGATGACCATTGAGATGGACAGCGATATGAGTCACTGCAGCTCATGTCCGGTCAAATAATCAGAACACTACAAAGAATGCCATATCGACACATTCACACGAGAAGCAGGGCAGAAGTCTTTATGTCAAAAGTGACACATTTCCTCTGATAGGGATGTGCACATATTTGAATTTTTTTGCTACAGTGGCAGTCTGAGAATTAGCCGTGACATTGGCATATTGTGTAACTGAAAGAAATCACAAGATAGTACCATTATGCCAGCATCGATTTCACTTCTTAGAATAGTAATTAACAACTTTGAAATCAACTGCAGCACCAAAGAAATTCTTTTGTCATTGTCAAAGGAGGCTGACATTTTCCAGACAAGCTTTGTCCCTCTGTCAGAAAAAAAAATGCAGCCTTTCTCGCCAGTTGTATGTGTTTTCCATTTTACTCCTAGTGTAGTGTTTTGTTCAGTGAGTTGAGTGGCTAGTCTGTAGCTGACTGTCAGCTCGTGTCAGTCGCAGCATCAGTAAAAGGCTGGGTGTCTTTTCGTGCTCGAGTCAGCTCACTGTCTGTGATGGTTGCTTCCACTCCACAAAGCCTCAAACATGCCATTAGCACCTGCTAAGTCAAGACGAAACTTTTTAAAGCCAGTCTGACTTTGTGCATGCAAGTATCCTCTCGCCCAAAGACCTCTCATTCCCTGTAAAGACAATGGGCTGGATCATAGAAGATTACTGATTTAAGTTTAACTCTTGCTGATTAGAAAAGCCATTGGAATGAAATAAGAAACCCTAAAAATATAAGGTGTTGTTTTAATCATGGGCTGTATATAAATGATGGATGGGACACCTTAGCTCATTGGCCAATTACTTGTGATTGGCAAGTTCGAAGCTAATGAGCAGAGTAGTCCTTTCTGACTATAATAAAGACCGTAACTTAAGAACAAACTTCATGTTTTATTCAGTTTGACCTGAATGTAGCAACTGAGTTTATGAAGTCATTAGAAAAGCATTTACTGAGGTCACAAAGCAAGGCAGCCAAGGATCCTTCCCCCCAAGGCTTCTATACAATTGGAAGTCTTTTTGAAACCAGAGGATGTGCCCCCTGCTGGCCAATAGAAAGAATGCAGGTTTTACCTTTCGGAAGGTACGGCCATCTTCTATTTCCAGTCTGTGTTTTGAAGACAGCCTAAAGTATCTGTAAGTGGAACTGCAGATTTTGCGACTCTTCGCTGGTTTTACTTTTCGTCACCAGGGGCTGATACTTCCTTTTAATGTAATTATGATGCTGTTGAGTCTATTTTGGACTGGCTATTGAGCAACACTATTGGAATGCTTGTTCAAACTGTGCGTGTTTGTCACACTGGTGGAATAAGGGATGGTTCAACTTTATATTAGACACAGTGCTGAATTAGGTCCCCAACACTGTATCAACCGAGTGTGTGGTACATTGGATGAAGACCAACAAAGAACAGATAGGCAGACTCACACGTACAGCGATTACCTCCTCCTTTGATGAATTGATAACTTCTTATCTGATGACAGTTCAAGGTAATGTGATGTGCTCTCATTATATAATAGAAAGGCAGGTAAGTGTTTTCCATCACAACACTGTTAATAATATGCTCATTGTCATGAAGCCTTACCCTACTTGTGCAGCTAATGTGAATGAAGACTTCTGTTTGTGGGGACTTGAGCATTTTGCTTCCTAGGCTCCAAGCCTCTGGGTTTGTCAGGATGCTCACCAGCCTTGTTTCAATTGTTACAGCTCATTTTAAATTTTTATTGAAAAAATGCTTGCCAGATGCTAGCAGTCTTTTGACACATGATTTCAAATGATGTTAAATGGGCTCATAGGATGATGTGTCCAGGGGTCAAGCAGGGTTGTCCTCATCAACCTTTGACACCAGGGTCTCTCATAAGGTTGCGCTCCAGGCACAGCTCCATTGGTAAGGGTCACTGAAAGGGTCATCCTCTCTCTCTTTAGTTCTATCCAATTAAAGCATCAGCAGCTGAATCAGTGCCTGGTGTTCATTGGAACATTAATTGTGCTCATTGATTGGCATGTAGTTTAACTAAGCGTCCTCTGAGCGCCACACAATGACACGGTTGTTTCTCATCTCAGCCGACAGTCGTTCCGTTGTCAGCAGTCACGTAAAGACTTGTAACATGGGTACTCAAAAAAAAAAAAAGAAAAGCTGCACACTAAATCAGGTGGGCGTCTAAACATATGAGAACACAGTGAGCTTCTCTGCGGGCCTTTAGCTTACTGTTAGATCCTATACTCTAGCTGTGAGACTTACTTCATTGCAGGTGAGGGGTTGTCTGACATTACTGTGGCGTGATTGCCAATCATCCACTCAATTTACAGGCTATGTGGAAGGCATAACCTGTTATTTGTACCTTACAATGGAGACACATTTTTTTTCCCAGCTGGAAACATAATCAGTATTTCTGTGTGATCGATTTTTTTTTTCCCCTTCAAAAATCAAAAATGCTGACTGACAATTTTATTTATATACAATCGTTTATGGTCATTTAAATGATCAATAAGATGTATGAATTTCCTAGTATATAGTCATACTGCTAAGATGGCTGTACTAAGTTTACTAAATTAGATGAATGGTCTACTGCAATGTACACCGTAGCGGTTACAGTATGGCATCATAAACACTATGCGTCTCTTGTCAGGGAGATGGGTTTCAGCTTGTTTTGCTTTACACATCTGAAGCTCATAAAATGCACAATTATGTATTTTAGAGTAGCCTGTGCACCCAGGCTTTTAAATGCAACTTCACAAAGACTGTTCAGTCTCAGAACTGGGACAACACTCCCACCCGTTTGAAAATCTAATTAAACAAAACTAGTTTTTATCTGTTCTAAATGACTTCAGAGAACCCATTCATTATGCCTGCCCTCCAGTCGTGTCACAAATATACTCCAATATTACAGTTATTTAATAAATAGGTTACTTAATGTTTTTCTTTTTTTTTTTTCTTTGTTGTTGTCTTTGTTGCACTCAGTGAGGCGTTTCAGGCCTTAAAAGCTCGCAGGAAGTGAAGACCTTTCCCTGTTGATATCACCATTTTTATTGAACTTTTTGATGTAGCTTGTTGTAATGCTACCAATCCAATAACACACTTCACCTTAACCACCAGATATAATGAAAGTATAACCAAGTGATCAATGAAGGGATTTACACTTTGCCTCACATTTTCCCCCTGCTGCCATGCAACCATGGCAACGAGGCAAGGATAAATCTTCTATTTAGTGAAACGACACAAGAATCACCCTTGGATTTGATCATGTGCTTTGCTCCGTCCCTCCATCCCCTGCCCCACCACCACCACCACCACCACCACCACTCTTCTGCAGAAATGATCTGAGAGAAATGAATTGCTTGCCTCATACCTGGTTTTAGTAAATGCAGTGTGAGTGGAAATGGAAATGATTACCATTTAGCCCGTAACCAGGATGCCTGGCTCGTATTTGGGTCTGCTGAGATAAGGAAAGATATGCTCCCAATTTGCCAGGATAAAAATACTACATTGGGGTTCAAGGCAAGTGTTTTAATATTGTTCAGATGCGTTGCATATTATTTAAGTGGCAGACCTGCATAATGTCCAGTGGTGGAATAAATGAGATGCTGAAGAGAGCTAGATGTTGTACATTTACGTTTATCTTTTGATCTTTCTAAGAAGTCAAAATGTCAACATTTAGTCTTGAAGAGTCAAAAGCATGCGTGGTGTATTTGTTGTACTGTACTGGCTGTAGATTAAAGCCATTTGCAAAACTCTGCCAACCTGTCTAAGCGTGATTGCAGTCAGTCTGAGTCAAACTGATTTTTTTTTTGGAGACAGGCTGCCTTGCACCTGGCGACCTGTGCAGTCGCCTTGCAATTGAAAGTTTTCACCCAGGGGCTGAGTTATGGCCCGCTCAACCACAGTTGCTCACCACTGCTACTTGCAATCGGTCACCGACATGTGGAAACATTCACTGCAATCACCAGGCAACCACTGATGTTTTTTCTTCCTGGTCACAAGGAGGTCGCTGTCTTATTTTTACTCTAGTATGAGTGAAATGAAGGTAATTGATGACAGCATAGCAAAGAATGGATATAAAAAGCAATTTCCTCAAAGAAGTTGTGAAAGACAGGAGGCTGCAAAAAGTGGTCCCAGGATTAGTAATCTCTGTACTAATACATAGTGGTTGCAGCAAAGCTTAAATAGGAGCGATGGGACCCTTATGCACTCCGTCGTGTTGATGCACAAACAGGGTCTGTACATAGTCATCAAATGGAAACCTTACTTTCTGCTTCATTAGAAATTTATTAAGTACTCAAAGTAACTTCTGGATTAGAGACGCAGGAGCACTGATACTGGGTGTTTGGAGGAAACTAAATAAAATGAACTACTTGCAAAATAATTCTGCTTCATATTAGTCAATTCTGTATGCATTTGTCATGCAGTCAGTTAAGAGCTTTCGGATTGACCCTCAGTGTTTTCTGCCCCAAATGTCATTAAAATCTGTAGGTAGATTTTAACATGTCGTGTATGCAAAAAAGTGAAAAAAAGTAAATACTATATGTATACTTTTGTTATCCCTGATTAAAAGCACGGTGTCTTAAATTAGATATATTGCTATACTAATATCCAAGTCTGCACATTATAAAATATTTAGCTTATGTTGCAGGAAAAGAAAAACTCTTCTCCTGATTGAGATGAGCTGGTATATTAGTGTTTCTGTCCTCGATCATGCTGCCTGCTCCAGGGATTCCCATCTAATTAGAGTGACGTGATGAGATGGCCACGGCGCCTGACAGAGACTGATGGCTACCCGGGAAAAAAAGATGATTTCTAACAATGACTTCTAACAGTCAGGTTGTGGTGCAGTGCTGCTGCACTGGCCACACAGTGTTGATTGATTTGCATTGCAGATTGGATAGACTTGGAGAGGACCTGGCTAGCTTTCCATGCTGTCGCTGTCTTAAACCCAGCAAAATCCCTGGCTAGAGGCCCAGTATGCTTCTCACCCTTTCATTAATATGGGAGTGCCAGTACACCTGGCCACTAGACAAACATTTCAGGCAGTCTTAAATGAAATACATCAGTCATGCCAGCTCACTGGTAAATAGACTGCTGACCACAAAGTAAAAATCATTCTGTTCTGCTTGGCTTTTAGCTTCCACAGTAATCATATTATGTTATAACTTGCACAGAGTTCTTCTTATAAGTGCATATAATAGCACATCTCATTATTATTACTAGTGTTGGCTATATATAATTCTACAAAACACGTACATGTACAGTATATATAAACCCCTAAAACATAACAAAAAGCACAACTTTCAGACATAACTGTGTAATAGCTGGCTTGAATGGGTCATGATATAAGTTTTCCGGTGCTGCTACTACAAGTTATTGTTCACACAGACTAATTAGGCTTACAGCTGAGTGCACAGTATGTGTGCTCCAAGTTTTACTTATTCTTTGCCCAACCAGGAATCATAACTGATGTTTGAGCCCAAGATGTCTTCTAGCAAGTGATTTTTTTTGTCTGCATATTAGCTAAAAAGCCAAGAGCACTTAGTTTGCAGTATTTTCTTTAAGTAACAGTAACATATTTTACAGAACAGTGGGCTTGAACTGTCTTTAGTTTGACATATCAGCTGAATCGGTTAAATCAAAATTGTGAAGAACTGTAATACAGGTAAAATTCCCAGATGGAGAAAAGAAAGAGCCAAACCTGCGGTCTCTCTCTGTGTGTGAGCTCCACTGGCACTACCAGGTTGATGGGGCGTTTACTAAGGCTGTGCCTCATCTGTGTGTTCATCAGCTTTTTGTTTGTCTCTTTCTTGTTAATCAGATCCCCAGTTTTAATGGTGTATCTACCAACATCGCACACCGGAAAGATTAATTTTCTTTGTATCAAGAATGCCAGGGTATATTTACCGTTGCAGAGCACATTACATTGAAAATGGAGAAAGACAGCTGTTCTTCATTGCTGCTCAGTATTCATACATATTGATATAGTATTGATACACAATGACTTACGTCAATATAGATAATATCATGCAATAAGTTACAATACAATGACTCGTTGCAGAGTTTGCTGTGCGCACCTTATCTTTACCTCACCTGGTTTCCTGTTGCAGTGTGTAGTCTGCCTGATCCCTGTCCGCTATGAAAGTCAGACACAAAAGCATCATGATCAGAAATAACACCAGAACGAGTGTCATTACTCAAAACAAAGCTTCCAAAAAGCAGGCACAGCCCCCCTCTTGGGCACAGGTTATTTTGGTGAATCTCTTCATCCTCCATCTGTCTTTACTGTCCTTCAATTTTAGTGACAGAGCCCCTCCCAACTGCTAACAGAGTAGCAGGTACCTGGCTAGCTAGCGTTAACGAGCATGCCCTTTAATGGTGTAATTTTGTAAATGTGCATTTATTAGTTGAGAAATTGTTTATGTTTAACAAATTATTGTGATATAATGTCTAGTTGACGAGAACTAGCTGTGAAATATGATGCTACAGTCACACTAAGGAAAACAGCCAAGCCAAGAATCCAAACATCCAGAAACACAAGGAAACAACAAGGGGAACAAACAGCAACTCAGACAACATATACTCAAGATAACAAGGACAGAGGTAACAGGTGGGGAACACAGCTGAAACTAATTAGACACGAGACAAGGGAAGTAAAACTAATTACAAAGCACCAGAGACACATGACTGTCAAAATAAAAGTGGAAGCAACTAAACAGTGAAACACCTAACACAGAGACGAAGACTTGACAACAAAATGCAGTGGTTCACAATGGGAACGCTGGATTAAACTGAAACACACAAAGAAGTTAATACAAGCTAGTACTTAAAATGTAAACAGAACCTAGAGTACAAATGTAACCAGAGCTAAAGACTAAAGATCAAAAAAAAAAAAAATATTAAACCAAGGATACAAAATTCAAAACACTTGATCAAAGACCCAGGGCCATGGAACTACTTATATTCAGAGTCTTGCCCAGGAGCTCACAAATTTGAAATAGAAATTCTGAAATTCCTCCACAATTAGCGACGCAGTTGCTGTGGGACATTGATTTAACTGCAAAATGTCATAAGTGCTCTGGAACCTTGCTTTTACATAAAAATAAAGCTAGAATATAACCAGTTGGCAACCAGCTGAGTGAAGTCACTGCTGCAAAGAGACACTTTGTATGATGAGTTGCTCTCATCGGCACATACTGACTCAGACTGTGCTAGACTTGCAATGTGATGGCAATCTGTCTACCTTTACAAACTAGATGGCAATTTTTTGCAAACCTTCCCCAGTCTGTCTGAGAGGGCTTGCAGTCTGAGTTGGACCGCGATTGTTTGGAGACAGGTCGCCTCCCACCAGACAACCTGTGCAGTTGTCTTGTGATCTAAAGTAGCTGTCGCATCTACTTGCAATCAGTTGCTGAATGTGAAAAAAAATTTAATTCATACAGTTCATACAGGTCCCTCTCAACACACTCAATAGTGCATCTGATGATTATATGATATATTAAATATAAACCACTTGGAAAGCCACAGTGGGTGTTTTGTGTGTTTGCAAGTGTAGCAGCGTTTGAAAAATTCATGTCATTTGCAAAATAAAAACCTTATTATCCGGTACATCCGCTATTCTGCCCAACACTCACTTGTTTTGGTGTTTTAGTTAAACATTAGCAATTGAATTCCAATGAGCATTTCCAGATTTAAACCATTAGACTGGTAATGCACAGTGATTGGGAGTTGATAACTGTCCAAACAGTGCATTTGGATAAAGATTTTTGATCAGTGCCAGATCAAAATACTGCTAAACCAATCTTTCAAGTCCCCCAGACATGCACGGAGTAGAATCATCCCGAGTGTTAAAGTGTGACCAAAAAACAGATCATTCTGGCAGTTTTCCTACCAAACGTTATGCTGCTGAAATTATGCAGGTGACTGTGCAAATTATATAACGTGACTGCACGTCTCTACGCACACGGAGGTTAAGCAGCTCATCAGTAATTATTGTTTCCAATTTGTGTGGTCTTTATTATAAAAATAATCAGATTTAAAAAATAAAAAAAAACTTAATCTCTTCTTTAATGGCATCAGCAATTATGCCATAAATGGATTTACTATATCCCATCTTTGTATAAGACATGAAAAATGGATCATAACCTGCTTAAGGGCTGTAAAGAAATCATCAGATTGGCTCCAAAACAAAGAATGTGGCTTGCGATTCTTTCTACATCCATCACTGCTGCCTCACCGCTCTGATGGCATATATGCTGACCTGAGAGATTTAAAGTCAGAATTGATAACTAATATTCTCAGAGGTGACAAAGCACACTTTATTGTAAGTCCACATATCATTTCTGGAAGGTCAATGGCTTCCATCATAGCCTTAATAACTGATATCCTGCCAGTCTGTGATACAGAAAGTGGTGTATGATGGTATTAGTGTGTAATGTGTAAACACAGCTATTACTCTTCTGCAATCCCCAAAGCATAAACTCTTGACACTAAATGTAATGTATAATGCTAGCTTTTCTTTTCTCTAAAGAGAGAGAGCTCAGTGGAAAAATGGAAATTATGATGCTCATCTTTTTTTTTTTTTTTTTTGCCAAATGTTTCACCATAAAAATATATATATTTTCTCCAAATGACCGTATTCACTGCTGTTTCTGTTCCTCCTGGGGTACATCATAAAAACAGTTTGGTTTCCTTTTGTGGGGGGTTTAAAATTAATGGGCAGTGAGCCAAGCTGTGAACAAGCAGCTATCTGAATGCTGTCACTGTAGAGGCCATTATATTGTTCCATTTGAATTATAAAACCTTGCCAAAGCAAGGTTGGTGCTGCATGGGTGCATGACTGCTCACCGGATGGCAGAGATAGGTCTCTTCAGTGAAATGGTTGAATGAAAGGGTGACCAGGCATCTCTCTCATTATTAGACTTGTCACTGTCACTCACAAAGGCATGAGTGACAGAAGACCCTATTACCCTCCCAAGATTCATCTCCACCCTTCAAAGATAGGGCAGCTTTTATAGTCGTCACCGAGATGGGTGGGTGGAACGCGAAGAAAACGCTTGAGCGGTCTCATTATCATACCCCCACCGATTAACGTTGGCTTCTATCACATGCAGTCCTGCGATAGCCGCAAATGTGACATTGTTTAGGCTTTCATAACAAAAATAATAGTTTTGATTCATGAGATTTTTGCCACAGCTCTGTGAAAAGGCCACTGTTGAAATAGCCTGTAAGTATGTTAAAGCTGGTCATCCCCAGAGAGAAATTATCTACTTAATTAAAAAGACCAGCAGGAAAGGCCTGGAATCATGACGGTATAATTATAAAAGCCCAATTTCTGTTAATCCTCGGCTCTGCAGCGAGGAGCCTCACATGATGAAGCCGGGCCACGGCTGCTAGTTAAGCACTGAGACCACACAGGTATTTTACAAGAGGCAGCGTAAGCATGACAGGCCTTAACTGAGGATCTGCGGAGCTAAGTAAGCCCAGAAGTCTGCCCAAGGCTTTTTTTTTTTTTTAACTACAATGGAGCCTGAGGAGGAAAGGACAGTAAGATCATTTATGAAGGACAGGGAGTCAAGAGGCGAAACACGTTTAAAATGAGCTCAATGACTAGTGTGGCAACCACAGAAGCATAATTTTAGCCACGAAGGAAAGCTCAAATACTATAGCTGTGGTTTGTTGCAGCTCTTTAAAATATAGTCAGTATTATGTCACCCAGCTCCGATGAATTGATCTGGATTGTTATTCAAAAATTCAAGTGTATGAAAACTTTAACTGTCACAGTCAAAGCGCTTTCCTGGAGATGCTTACCAAACTATTAATCGCAGCAGGTCATTAGTGCTGATCTTTGTGTCTGCATGGAGGTGGGCTCCATCTTTTGTCTGTTCGTCACAGTGGCAAGGCCTTTGATTTGTGTCTCACAGCTGGGCCTGGGGAAGACTTTTCAGTGGGCAGCTGTGGATGCTTAATCTCCCCTGTGCTGACACAGGCTCAATTAATAGATAGCGCACTTTGGGATTCTGCAAGAAAGTTGTCAGGGCCCCGTCAGATAAATCACCGGAGAGGAATCCACTCTGGCTATCTCAAGTTTGGCCCCGGTGGCCTTTTTCTCTTTGTTTGCTTATACACAGTTACACAAGGGTAATGATTTTATAGCATCAAGACACACTGGGGGTCTGCTTGACAAGTGCTGTGATTGCCCTGAATTATAGGCTACAGTTAAAGGAATATCCATAATTATGATTTTGTTTTTAATGGAAAAGCAATCAGTATAATTGCTGAATAACACTTGAGAACTTTAATACAATCATTTTAGACTTTCATACCTCTCAAGCGAACATATAATTCTGTGAAGATCACCAAATCTGCCTTTTCTTATAATACCCATATCTTAGGATCATAAAAGGCAAATAACAATTTTTTATCTATCAGCATCTTCCCCCAATTTAGTTCAGTTTTTGCTCCTTTTATTCATTTTGTTTCAGTTTCTCCATAATGGAAAATGAAAAATCATTTGTGGAACTCTGTTTTTAAGAAAAGAACACACTCAGCCATGATTGTATCGATTTCAACACTTTAGCTTCAATTCTGTATCGCTCGTTCTTTTTCAGGCAGACGTCACAGAAATGTTTGTAATAAAAGGAAAAAAAATTAACATAACTGGCTTTTGGTTTAAGTTATTTTAGTCTACAGTTATTGACCTGCGTAATGTGAGAATTACAGGATTTGTGGACGCCACGGTGTCGCGTTGGTTAACATTGTCGCCTCATAGCAAGAGGGTCGTGGGTTTGAATCCACCGACTGGCTGGGTACTTTCTTTGTAGAGTTTGCATGTTCTCCCTGAACCCGTGTGGGTTCTCTCCGGGTACCCCCACAGTCCAAAGACGTGCATGTCAGGTCAACTGGTGATTCTAAATTTGCTGTAGCTGTGAATGTGAGTGTGAATGGCTGGCTGTCTCTCTGTGTTAGCCCTATGATGGACTGGCAACCTGTCCATGCCTCTCACCATGACAGCTGGGATAGAGCTACTTCATAGGCATTTTTTTTTTTTGCAGGTAAGAGAGTGAAGCTAAAATACAAAAATGATGATGACATTTTAATTCTATGGCTCTCTGTGGTTTTGAATGCTTCCTGTACTTGTGCAAATGTAAATGTATTGTACATAGTTGTAGGCTTTGCTGAGGATGCGCTTTGCACCAGCAAACCCAAAGAACCATGCATAATAGCAACAGCTGTTCATGCATTTTAATTGAAAGCAGTGGCCTTTCAGTGAATGGCTCCATCTTTCTTCATTTCCGCAATTACAAACTCGCCACAGAGTTTGGCCCGGAGATCCAAGAGCGTGAAGCAGCAGCCATGCTTGTTTTCTCTCCTCACGAGCCGTAAAGCTTACTATTCGGATTGCCCAATAATTACATGCATTTGTCTTGTCCTGTCCTGATTGTTCTCAGAAGCCGTTTGCATTGAACAAAGTGCTTCTGTTCCAACTCTCACCTCTAGTCAGGTTGTTCCTAGAAAAGTCATCCTTTACCTTCCTACAGCGGGCTCTCTTGGGAAAATCAAAAGATGAACTTTGTGCAGGGAAGTAATTTATGATGTAATTGGCCAGGATCTGCTCGGCGGGGGGATTGTGTTTTCTAGCCATGTTTTCTCAACATTAGTGTGTCCCCCCATTAGCCTAACTTTTCAAAGAGAGCAATTTCTCCAGGAGGCAACATTTAATTATGTTTGGAGTGTGAATAGGTGTGTTCTATTGATTCCAGATAGTTCTTTATCCAAGGAGGGCTTGTCATATGCTAAGCAACTGATAGAGCTCGCTATACTTAATATATTACTAAAAACATGAAAGGCTTGATGATGTGTTAGTGGTGGAAGTGGTAGATCTGCATTAATATTAAGTGAGAGTAAGATGTACCTAATCAATAATTCAAATCTGGTTTTGACTCTTGATGTAGTCCATGGGGAGTCCTTAATGGTCAGCGGTGGAATTGAAATTAGGAAAAAGAATATTTTATGTTATCTTCTCTGGCAGCTGATTTGCTCTTGACCCATTGAGATACGTGGCAAGCTTATTGATAGGAGATGCTTCCTGGTGTTGGGTTGACTAACTTTATATCGGAGATGTACAGCTCTGAAAGCTCTTTGATGTCAGAATCCTTTACGGGGAGGAGTCACCTGTCATGTCATATTGTTCTTGCTAATCGTGTCTCAGATTGATCGGAAATGGGTTGATTCCTCCCGGGAAAACAAAGAAGCATTGATAAAGTGTTTAATTTTAGAAACATTTAACCTACATACATACATAGGCATGGAAGGCATGATGAATTTTTTTTACATTACGATATGATGTCACATTTATGAGAGCTTGGGGTTTCTTTGCACACAAGAAACGCCACATGCACTTGGGTACACAAACACATACATGCACAATACACTCCTCTACTATACGGTCTAGTGAAACACTCCCTCTCTTTCCTGTTGCAGTAATATTAAAGCTTGGGTGCCACAGGTAATCTAACCTAGGAGACGGGGTGATAATAGCCACACTGGCAGAGTGCTTGTTTGTAATAACAGAGTTGGTGAGGAGTCAAAGGTGAAAAATGAGTGCGATATTGAAGGTGGGAGAGGAAGCTGTAAAAGGACATTTGTGTTTATCTGTGCTTATTAGCGCACCTCACACCCTGAAATGAAAGAGGCTTTTCAGACCTAGAAAGTGTAATAGAACGCACAAATTTTGGATCTCCTTCCGGACGGATGCCATTCTGTAAGCACAATGTGATGTGACATGCCAAGTGTGATTATAAATGACACAAATCATATCCTGAGGGATGGTACCTTGATGATAGGCTGGCACACTTTTGCAGTTCACCTCTGTGACCATTGCTATTGAGCCAGTCATCTCACTGTACTATCAACACAGCTTAGTTGGAGGCATAGACATCATGCATGCATTTCTGTTTGGGTGTGTACAGTTTACCTGTGCTGTGAGGGAATACAAATCATTATAACTAAGGCATGCAAACTACAAAAGAACTCCGGAAACCGCTCTGGGCAGCTTGTCACAACTAATTTGAATAGTCCTTTGTTGATACTCCGCGTCCTGTCCACTCGGTGCAGTTTGAGACTAAAATCCCTCCTGAGTTTTAAGTGATGCTCATTATTGTGTCTGTATATTTTCAACGTGAGCTGCTCATTTTGGGGTTAGACTTAGGATGCTAAAGGGATACAAGTTCATTAAATAGACTAGAAAAAAAATTATTTTATAGCTGGCGTACGGAAGGCTCGTTGAATCGGACTCTCCAAAATAAAGTGTTGCCAACCTGGCTGAAGTTAAGAAGAATAACCGCTGTTATGTAAAGAATGCAAATGGTTCACTTCACTGTACTGGGGACAGAGTGACACTGCTACCTCAGACTGCAGACGATGGCGGAACAGTTAAAACAACATCTTTATATGAGTGCCGGGGCCGTCACAGCTGTCTTGGAAAGTTCAGCACGGCTGGGGTTTGGCACCGAGTCGTCCGCAGCTGTCAGACTCTACATTTGCGACGGCAGTGTCACATGGCCTTTGGTAACCTAACCTGGCATTCCTTTGCTGACCTCAAACAACAACGTGTAGATTTTGTTCTCCTAATAAGTCCAACTTAAGCTCCTCAAATCCACACTTGCGCTTTACTGCAGTTTTGAGGAGTATGAGCACAGATATGAATGAACTGCTTAAGTAACTTTACTCTCCATTATTCTCATGAATGGTTAGATTAAATCAAAAACAAAGTTTAAATTACTTTAAAACTAAGAAGTAGATAGAATAGAATAGAATGCCTTTATTGTCATGGAGATCGGTGTTATTGTTAAATACAGTAGAGACTTCTTTTAACTTAGGTAACACAGACTCCTCCTAAAAGCCTGTTTTGAGCCATGAAAAACTCTGGTATAGGAGATATTAATAGTACTAAAGGCATAATGCAGGTTCGGACATGCATCTCAACATTATCCCTATGGAAAGGAGCACAGCATGTCCGTGTACATAAGGGATACTGTCACCTGAAGGGTTAGTCACACTCACAGTTAAGCGGTATGCTGCTAGCTGCTTCGCTGAATCATCAATCAAACACATGACTTTCAGTCATGAGACAGGGGCTTGTGTCATGTGTATGATAAGTATTTTTTTCCTCTTTTTTCCCCCCTTTTTCTTTTCATTCAGCACTAACAGCCCTCTGCATTTCCAGGTTCATGTGAACATGCCTGCACTCAGCATGGTTGCATATCGCTCCAGTGGAGGGGTTGTGTATATGTCAGTTAAATGGCAGTTTACACACAACTGTGTTTTAATTTTTTTTGATCAAACAGCCAGACTGTTATGATTTTACAATTTCCATCTGTCCCATTTTCACTTTGCAGAATGATCCGGGCAGTGCTGCCGGAAGAGGGGGAATAGATCCACCACTTAAACAGCACTGTGCACTGGAAAAAAGAACCAAATTAATAATCAATCTATTGGTATTTCTGATTCTGATTAGTGAGGGTAGCAACATTTAATTCTTTAATGAGTCACTGACCTTGGTTCCTAGTTTAGACACAAAATTACTTTATATGGTTTGATTTAAAATGCACTCTCTCAGAATGTTAACCCAATGTTAGGAGCTTCTCCTCCATTTTTTGGTTACTAGAGTGATTAATCCCACCCTACTTAATATATGATTTAAGTAAGAAGGGATAAAAAGGAGTGACAGTGAAGGCC